>PVKS010005571.1:0-62751 GCA_004027875.1 Aplodontia rufa | reverse complement strand
AACAGCAAGCAAGTCTTTCAACTGACCCAAATTATGATCCTACCTTGGTAGCAAGAGGAAAAGAATAGATCTAAGAGGAGAAAGGATGGCATGGGGGAACCAGAAACCTTTATCTTAAACAATGCCTACAGCACAAATCAAGAAATAGCAACAGGTTCAACTTAGAAGCAGGGAGGGGAAGGGGATAAAGACAAAAACAACTTGTGAAAAACAGAAGGATCTGAGATTTTTCCTTATTTACAAGCTATCAAGCCAATATGCCACAGTTTCATTGATGCTGGCAGTAGACAGGAGTCTTGGCTCAGAGACAGAGACATTTATTATGCACAAAAGCAGTAGAAGGTCAATGTTACTGTTTCCTGAATCCCAATGCTCACAGGTGGTGCAGAGAGGACCAGAGGACCTGTGCACATAGTGGATTCCATTACAGGACAGGAAGTCTCAGCTTAGGGAACCTGAACTTTTTATGTTGAGCAGGTATTGCTGCCTTTTGGTCTGGAAGAAGATTCTATCTCTTCTAAGGCTGTGTGCTCTACAAGCACCCTTTAAAAGAGTAAGATGAGGGCGGAAGGTGTAGCTCAGTGGGAGAGCAGTTGCCTGGCATGTAAGGCTGGGGGTTCAATTCCCAGTACTCAGTACTGAAAAAAAAGAAAATGTAAGGCAGTCAGTGCCTCACTCCACAAGAAATGTGGAAATGTGGTTCAGAAATGCAAGAAAACCATGGATAACTGTTAACCAACATTGGCAGTTATGAAAACGTAGACGGTCACGCTCCATGAGTTATTTCATCGTTTAAATTACTTGCAAGTGTAACTTTCCTAAAAATCTAACAAGTACTTTTACTTACTAAAACAAGTTGCCCAGTCTTTACTCCTCCCGACTGCCTATCGCTTCTTTGCAATGGACCCCCCCAGAATGCGGGAAAATTGATTAAAAAAAAAATCCCTAGCTTTCCTGACCGTGCAGGGCGAGCTGATTGCAGGCAAAGGTTGTACCAGTCCCACAACTGTAAGAGCAGGAGTGAGCGGCCAGCCGCGTGGGTCAAGTCCCCGTCCCCGGGACTTGGTGTCCATTCCAATCGCTCAGGGCGTGGCAGGTGAACCGAGCCCGCTGACAATGAAGAAACTTGCAACACAAAAGAACTCGACGCAGTTAGCCTGGGCGCTCCTCCTAGCGTGGCCGGAAAGGCCACCTCCGCAGGGCTGGGGGAGGGCTGCGGCTTGGCGGCGCCCCCGGGCCAGTGTGCACACCGCTCAGGGCGCCCGGAGAGCGCGAGTGGCCATCGTCCCTCTGCCCGCTTGGCGCTGGATCGCTCTCTGGCGCCTTCGCCTTCCCCTCGCCGGGTCGCGCTTCCCGGAGAGGCCGCTCTGCGCCCTCAGCCCTCCTTCCCGCACCGGCCACCTCCGGGGGCCGCGGGGGAGGGCCGCGCAGCGCCGTTCCGCTTATCTGCCCCATCTCCCGTTACATAAGGCCGCGCCCCTATCTCCGCGGGCCATCGCCGCGCCAGCGCGCCTTCTCCCACGCGCGGGGGCGCGCCTGCCCACCGCCGCCCGGTGCCTTCTGCTGGCCAGGAGGGGTAGGGGCACGTTGACTCATCCATGCGCGGGCTCCGGGGACTTGCACAGCCCAAGGTGTTTCCCCGCTGCTTCCCCCATCACGGAGACCCCCGTGGGAGATGAGAAAAATGATGCCAGCCACTGGAAGGCCACCCTGGGCAGGGGCGGGCTTCCAGGTGTCGGGGCCTGTAGCTGGGCTGCCAAGCTTCTTCGGGTGTGAACCTAAGACTGGGAAATGTGTTCTTAAGGGAAGAGAAGCAGAGTAAGGCTGGGACGCTTCTGCAGGAGTGAGGCCTCGAGCATCCCTGGGAAGACCTTTGTGAGGGTGGGGACCAAGAGACCCTGAGCAGGAGGTCAAGGGCAGACCTGGAAGGGCAGGCGCTGGCCTAGCAGAGGAAGTGGGTAAGGGAGTGATCTCTATAGCAGCACTCAATAGACAAATGCTGGCCTCTGCTGTGGGGGTTTCTGGAGGAGTTCTAGGGAAATGAGGGAAGAGCAGGAAAAAGGCTACATGCCAGCGTCCCTGCAGGGGCGTTGCTTGCAGGGGACAGGCCCAGGAGCTGATCTTCACAGCGCTAACTCTGTGAAAGGGAAAAGAGAGGCCCTGGAGGGCAGGGGCTGCTCCTACAGAGATTGGTGGACAAAACGGTGGCCCCCAAGCCACATTTGGCACTGGGACCTGGCTAGGGCTGGGGCACTAAGGGTGTCCTAGCAGGAATGGGCCCTGCTGAACACCAGCGTGAGCCCCAGGGTCCAGGCTGCTCATACCCAAAGTTACCATCAAAGCAACTTTAAGAAGTCCCTAGAGGATCCAAAATCTGGTTGGATCTTTCAGTGAAGACCTGGGAGACTGAACTTTTAGAATCTGCCCCACAGTGGGGCAAAGAAAGAGGCATATGGGATAGAAGGACTGAACTTCAGTCTCTCATTTTGTCCTGTTTGAATTTTGTAATCCAAAGCAAGCATTATTTTGGTAATTTAAGAAAAAATACAAGTCCCAGATTCCCACAGCTGGTAGACCTGGCACAGCCACAATGCCACTTAGACTACCCAGTGCTTCTGGTGACCCAGAGGGGGCCGAGGACAGGAGTTCAGATTTGGGTTGTCTGTCCAGGTGCTCAGGATGGTCACCAAGTGGAACTGCAGCAGCACTGACACCAAGCCCCCCTCAGGGCCCTCTCCCTGACCCCTGGGATTAAGCCATTTCAACCTTGGAAACTCTGTGGCATATCCTTCTCAACAAATCCGCTAGAAATCAAGCTCTTTCCTTTATACGATGCTGGATTTTCCACAAACTAAAATCAAGATGAGTGAAGATGTGGTTTCTAGATAGTGCCCGACAAACGGAGGCCAAGGTATCAAGCGTCACCATTTTGGGCTATAAAAAGCTGTCACCAGAAGCAAAGGCCACATTCCGCTTGACTTTGGCCAGTGCAAGACACTTTGGTTCCTCTGTTTGTACTGGTCTGGGTCTCATGGCGCTCTGGTTGACTGTGGTCCTCACCCTTGCCTGCCTCGGTGGCCTCACTGCCCCAGGCCCTGTGCCTCCACCCACAGCCCTCAAGGAGCTCATTGAGGAGCTGGTCAACATCACACAGGACCAGAAGGTGAGTATGGACTGTCCAGGCAGGGCCCAGGGCTGGGTGGGCACCTGTTAGGAAGAGGTCATGAGCGGGCTGGGCCTGTGGGTGAGGGACAGCCTTGTGGACTAGAGACCCAGCCTGGCCATGAGGGACAGAGAGGAGCCAGCTGGGGGTGCAGCAGTGTGGGCCTGTGAAGGGGTTCAGCAGAGGCTCCACGGACCATCTGCTCCCCTAACCTGGCTCTACCACTGCCAGTTCCTACTCAGCCATTTGTTAGCAGAGAAGAACTGCTTGGAATTTGCAAACTAGGTTTTGAACACGGTAATCCAGCCATTATTCTCAGGGATTAGTGAAGCTCGCTCTGTGGAAAGACTCATGGTAGAGTTGCCCCCTGTGCCCATGGTATCAGCTTACACCAAGACCCAGTGTTAGGGGCTTAAATGTCATTTTATTGCTGCCCACACCTCCAGAGGCAGGCGCGATTACCCCGTTTTGCTAAGGTTCAGTGAGGTTAATTGACAGAGGCCAGGTTCAAATCAGGCCTGGTTGACATCAGAGTGCTCCTACTGTAGTGGCCCCCACTGCAGAGCACAAGATACGCCAGACCCCCACGGCCTCCCAGCTGATTTGTCCTAGTCACCAGCAGACTGGGCCTCTGCCTCCCTCACCCACCCTGGCTCTGGAACTTTCTCTGCACGTCCGCTACAGAGAACGGGTACACTAATCACTAATCACTGAGAATAATGGCCGAGCAGGTAGGGACCTGGGCATGGTGAGCTTTGAATAAAGCTTATATTACCAGTTTTTCTCTCTCAGTTCTAGCACCCTATGTAATGGGTCCCCCAGCCCCTCACACAGCACAGCAAATGAAGCTCAGGAGTGCTGAGGGGTTACCAGGCCTGACTGTGCCGCACCAGGGATGCTTGTGGGCACTATCTTTGTGGGAACCTGGCCTGGGTTGGCTGGGGCCCACCAGAAGTCTGCTCACGGTCTCTTTGCTCCCTCAGACTCCCCTCTGCAACAGCAGCATGGTGTGGAGCGTCAACCTGACAGCCGGCGTGGTAAGGACCTCGGGCTGCTGGTAGGGAGGTGGCAGCCCCTTTGGGCCTTAGGATTGTCTTCTCTGAGACCCACTCACATGCTGGGGCTTTCCAAAGAAGCATCCAGAGCAATCCTCTCTTATCAGTGGGTTGCTTCCCCCCAACCCGAGCCACCTCTGCCAGGCCTCTTGGCCCCCCTCTTCCTGTGAGCACACTTGCCTTCCTGCACGGGGCCTGACGCTGCGTCTCCTCCCCACAGTACTGCGCAGCCCTGGAGTCCCTCATCAACATCTCCAGCTGCAGTGCCATTCAGAAGACACAGAGGATGCTGAGTGGACTCTGCCCATGCAAGGTCACTGCCAGGGTGAGGCTCCCCCACATCTCACCCGCCTCGGGCCCCTACCACATCCACTCTTGCCAGCTCTGGGCTCCAGGGGAACAAGGCTGAACATCTGAAGTGTATCCCCATCGGGACTGGGTCCTTCGTGGTGATAGGAGCATGGCCTTGGGATTTACAGGACCTGGGCTCAAGGACTCCTGACTTCTGCTTGAGCCTCAGTTTCCACATCTGTAAATAGGGGCAGTAGCAGTACTAACTTCGGGGGAATTTTGTGAGATTTGAACAAAACGGTCCCTGGAAAGCCCCTGGTGGAGTCTGGTTGTCCTTGCCTGGGGCATCCTGCTAATATACTGGCTTCTTTGTCTTGCAGCAGGCTTGCACCTTGCCCATCTCAGACACAAAAATTGAAGTGGGCCGATTCGTGAAGGATTTGCTGAGATATTTACAGAGTATGTTTCGCCATGGAAAGTTCAACTGAAGCATGAAACAGGCAGAGATGGGCCCTGATTGTTTAAGTTGCAGATTCATTTTCTTTTGAATGTCAGAAACTTTGGGGGGACATAGGGAGGAGGGGTGGGAGGGGAAAGATTGCCTTAGCTTAGACCTCAGCCTGTGCCACCTGCCTTCAGCTCTCCCAACCCTTTACCTGGGTGCCCCGGGCTCAGCCTGGTGGCCTCCTCTGTCCAGGGCTCTGAGCTCAGGGGGCCAGAGTGGAAGGTACTGATCTGTATGTGGACCCCCCTCTAGAGCCATCCATGGCATTACGGTGGGTGCCACTCTCACTAGACACGCAGTGGGAGAGGGACCCGCTTCACGCAGGGGAGACGGAGGCAGACAGCAGCTCAGGCTCATTTCTTCTTAGTCTTATTTATTATTGTGTGTTATTTAAGTGAGTGTTTGTCAGTGTTGGCACGGGGAGGCCTCAGGGCCCAAGACTTGGAGCTCTAGCGTGAAGCAGTGGGCACTGGTGGGCCCCTGGTAATATGTACTGTACACAAAATCCTGCTACCTCACTGGGCTCTGGGGCCAAGGAGTAATTTATTATTTTGTCCTTGTATTTAAAGTTAAGTATTAAAAAGAGTTAATAATATATGGAAACGCAGCCTACAACACTGAGGATGGCATGCGTGGATTGGGGGAGGGGGGCCACTGAATGAGCTGTTTCACTGACTGTCAAACTGGAAGCCAGAAATAAAGCTGGTGACAGATAAGCCTGATGATGTCTGCCTTTCCTTTTTGGCCTCTGGGGACACTGGTCTGGTTACAGAGCTCTGAGGAGCTTGGTGGGAGGCAGGCTAGATGGGAAGCGGGGTACAAGAGCTGAGCTGAACACAGTAAGCCAGGCCTTGGGGTGGGGGCACCTGGCCTTGGGGTGGGGGCTGCCTGCTGCTGGCAGTGAGGGGAGAAAACTGCACCCAGGATGTCAGGGTTCAGGGAGGGCATGTGGAGCAGGTGAGATCACCGCCACTGGTCCTGATGAGTGTCCAGCTGTGTCTGGCACCACCCACACACTCTCACATCACCCTCACAACCCAGGGGGTTGGCCGAGAGGACTCTGAGGCTCAGTGAGGGTTGGTGGCCCAAGGTTACATACCACTAAGGATCAAAGCCAGAGTATAAACCCAAAGTTCACTCCAACTCCAAAGCCCACGTTCTGAATCACCTTTCTCTGTCTGAGTGCCTTCGGCCTCATACTGTCATCAGCCTGTGTGGGTGCCCTGCAGACAGGAGTTCACTACCTACTTCCAGGGGACAGTCTGTTTGATTTCTGGACCGCATTCAGAGTAGTAAAACACATCTCTGTGAACAGAGGTGCAATGACTCGCAGCCTCTGCAGAGACCACAGGGGACTAGAAAGGGCGGAAGGGCCCCAGCTATCCCAATCCTCAGAGCAGGTCTTTTTGATTCTCCTGTGGCCCCAGCATCACTGGAATGCCAGAAGCAACAGGCCACCACTGACATCTTGCCCATGCATCTCTGGAAGGTGCCCAGAGTAGAGGGTGGCTCCAGGGGACGAGATGCTTTGTAGCAGGTGGTCTCAAACTTGAGTGTCAGGTAGGGACCGTAGGGTTATGTGCTTCACAGCAAAGGCATGGACTTGGCAGGCACTTGGCAGGGGACCAAGGACTGCGACTGACTACTCAGGAACCACCAGCCCTTCCACTTCCTCACCTCCCTGATGCCCAGGAAGCAGGGAGGAAAGAGGCACCAGGAATAGGACTGAGAGCTGGGGTGCTTGACCAAGGGAACAGAGGCCTGGGGAGGGTGCACATGTGGACAAGAGGTGGGAATGGCTCTCTGGCATGCCAAGGAGGTTGCAGGACCTAAGTCCCCCTACATTGCTGAGGAACACCTGTGTACTCCATGTGGCATCAGCCATCTGGGCTGCTGATGACAAGCCATCACATGGCCTCCAGGTCTGGCTCCACGAGAACTCTTAAAAATGGACGGTGTGGAGGCTGCTCATGAGTGGCCACTGCTTCCTGGGAGGTGGAAGGGGCTGGAAAGTCCACAGGGTGGTGGAGAGTAGGCAGCCAGGCTCTCAGCATCCCTCTTTATCCAGAGTCCAGGACTTTAAGACCAAGGGTATTTAGGAAAAAGTAATTTTTTTTTATCTTTAACAGAACTTAAAGATCCATTCTCCAAAAGCTTTTTTTTTTTTTTAGGAGAGTCAATTTTATACATTTTTTCATCTAGTTTTTGTTCCTCCAAATACTAAGTTGTGTATGTGTGCTGAGGTTTGAACCTGGGTCCTCGTGCATGCCCTGCTAGCACTCTTCCGCTGAGCCACCGCTCCAGTCCCCAACAGCATCATTTTGAACTGTCTTCTCCGCGCCTCTCCATGACCAAGGTACTGGCCTGCGTGTTCAAAAAGAAGATGGAAAGTGAAATTCCATGAGAATCCCTCAAGAACAAAGACTGCCACTTGGGCTGGTGTGGGGAAGAGTCCCTTAGGATTTACCCTGGGATGTATTCCAAGCCACCGGTTCAGGCAGACCTGGGGCTTGGTGCACAGAGCAGACAGGGCCATGCCAGGCCCTGCCACTAGGGGTCCACAGCTTGCCACATCCTCAGCCCTGTCAGGACTCCTGCTGGTCACACAGAGTCTGTCCCCAACACCTGTAGTCCCCAGCGGTGTGCAGTGAGCTGGAGTAGGCACAGGACCTTCCAGGAATGAGGATGTCTTTCAGAGCCTCTGGACCAAGTCGCCACTGGTGACAATATGGAGGTGGCCCAGCCAGGAATGAGAAAGAAAGAGAAGAAACAGAAAAAAGGTAGGTGTCAGTGGCAGAGGCTTGGAGACCCACCCCTGGGCGTTTGCTGGCAGTTTTCAGCCATGTGGCCCAGCCTCTTCCATACACAGGGCAGATACTTAGCAGGGCCCAGAGAGAAGGGGTTGAGATAAGAGTGGCTGTGAGTGGGCCCAGGGTGGGGAGCCCCTTGGCACCCCCTGGAAGCCCAGGCCTGGGAAGTTTCACTGGAAGAGGGGCCAGGGCTCAAGTGAGAAGCGAGACTCATGCACGAGTTTCCTGTGAAACACACCTCTGTTTGCTGCTCAGATGAGGTGTCAGAAAACACCGCAAGCCACTTCAGGGGTTCCTCTGAGCCAGCCCCTGAAGTCTCAGGATGAGGAGGAGTCGGACCCAGGGCACTCGGCCAGCATCTGTGTTCTGTGGCAGAGGAGCGCCTGAAGGCTGGGGGCTCTCCCGTCAACCAGGTTATGGCTTTGTCATGGTCCGACAGAGGGGTGTCCTCTGCTCAGCCCCGCCAGTCAGGTAGCTGGTCAGTTATGACAAGCCCACACTCCGCTCCTCCCTGGGGCTGGCTCTCTCCTGGGAAGGCCAGCGGGGGAGGCTGGCGGTGCTGCAGGAGGGGTACCGGGCCTGGCCACCCTGGCCACATGGAACCCCTGGACACCCAGGCTGGCCAGGACTGGTGCTGTGTCCATTATCAACCTCCCACACCCTGCCCTCTCTTACTCTGAAAAATAAGTCATGAGGCCTCATTATCTTCATTCATTTCTCAGCTCCACCCAAAAGCGACAGGGCACATGGTTTGCAACGAACTTTCCCAGATCAACTGATTTCTCGGCAGCAAGGGAGGGCCCCATGACGAAGCCATTTGAAATCCCAGAAGCAATTTTCTACTTACGACCTCACTTTCTGTTGCTCTCTCCCTTCCCTTCCACAGTGCCTTCTCTTGTGGAAAGTGGTTCTCTCACAGTGCCGCTCAGAAACGCCCCCAGCCCGTGCACTGCCTGGGCTGCTGTGTGGTCAGAGGTGACGCAGGCACCAAAATTAAATTTAGCAACTCTCGTCAGCTCGCTCTCTGCATCACCATGGACAAGCCTGCGGGGGCCGCTCCGCTCTTCCTGAAACCCTCATGGGGAGGAAGGCACAAGCCAGCCATGGTGTCCCTGCACCAGTATCCCCTAGGGCCTGTTGACCACCCACACCAGACAATCTGTAAAACCCCTTGCCCAGCCCCGGGCCTACACCAGAGGAGCTGCAGCAACCTCACACCAGGAAAAGCAATTTCTCATTCATTTCCCAATGGGAGACAAAGAAATTTAAATTTTGTTTTGTTTTTTGATACCAGAGGTTTGGACCCAGGAGTGCTTAACCACAGAGTCACAGCCCCAGCCCTTTTAATTTTTTTATTCTGAGATAGGGTCTTGCTAAGTTTAGGGCTTTTCTTAGTTGCTAAGGCTGGCCTTAAACTTGTGATCTTCCTGCCTCCGTCTCTGGAATTAGAGGTATGTGCACCCAGCAAGAAATTTAAATTTGGGGTGGAGCAGTGGCTTAGCGATTTCGGTGCTTGCCTTCCATGTGCAAGTATGTGAGTTCAAATCCCAGCACCACGTACACAACCAAGTGTCTGAGAAAAACTAAATAAAAAATTGATTCTGTTTCTCTCTCTCTCTCTCTGTGTCCTTCTCTCTTAAAAAAAATTTTTTTTTATTTAAAAAAGCAAAAAGAACCTGAGATTGGTATCTGATCCCTGGAGGGAGCTGATCAGGACTGAGGCAGGTAAAGGGTCCCTTGATCCTTGACTTTTCCAGGAAAGGAGTCGGGGAGCTATAGGAGCCTGGGAGGCAGCACTTCACAGCCTGGTCAGGGGCCGGGCCTCCTACCTGGACTGGGTATGAGTCATATCTTTCACTGATAGAGGAGGGCGCTCTATTCTTGGGGATGTTTCCCCTGGACTGCAGGGCTGGGTCAGGGGGACCAGGGGGGAGAGGCCAGCTCTAGGATGGAGCTATATAAGTGACCCTGGAACAGACAGAGGTTCCTGCTGACTCCTCCTCAGCAGCTTCTCCCTGTCTGGAAGTGCAGCCTGCACAGCTATGTGTCCACATGCTCAGTGAAGCCAGAGTCTAGCCCTCCCCACCTTAACTCCCTCCTCCCCTGGTCCCTGTGCCCTTAAGCACGGTCCTCCATGCATCTGTGCTCAGGGTCCCTTCCCTGCTTTCTCACGGACACAAGCAGAACTTGCAGCCAAGGGCTTGCAGCAGAGACTCCAGAGTGAAACCAGCCCTGGCTTCAAGTCCTGCTGTGTCCCTGACTTCCGCTGTCTCGTGAGCCACGTCTCACTTGCCCCTCTGTGAGCTAGAGCTCTATCCATTCATTCCTTCAAGGAGAATTTATTGAGACCTTGCTAGGAATAAGACAGTGTTCTAGGTGCGTAAAAAGCAAGGTTACTTCTAGTGGGGGACAGAATAACTGAAGGAGAAAGCACAGAGTGTGTCAGGTGGCCCAGGGGAGGCCCAAGAGGTCCTTCCCCAAGAGATGGGGTGAAAAATAAGGCCCAGAGGGAGAGAGCGAGGGCGAGAAGCCATTCACACTCAGGAGGAAAAGCGTCCAGGGAGAGGGCACTGCAGTGGGTGTCCTGCTGTCCCAAGTGAGACCAGCAGCTGTTGCTCCTTCAGGCGCCTCCCAGATGAGGGCCAGCAGGAGACACTAGGCCTCTCTGGTGGGGACACTGTTGGACCCAGGTTTTTTTAAAGAGAGAATAGGACAGTTGTGAGTGTGTGTGAGAGAGAGGGAGAGAGAATCAATTTCATTTAGTTTTTCACGTGGTTTTGATACCTCATTGTGTATATGTGCTGGGGTTTGAACCTGCATCTTTGTGCATGCCAGGCAGGTGGTGTAACTGCTGAGCCACCACAGCTCCACTGGTCCAGCCCTCGGACCTAGGTTTTAACAGAACCATTCTGAGGCCCTGAGAAGGAAGGAAGGTTGGTGCCCAAGGGCAGGAACAGGCAGGTTCCTGAAGAAATCCAGATGGCAAATGATGGCGAATGTGGTAGTGGGGGGGGCAAGAGGTGGGCATTCTAGAAAGATGTGTGCGTGACAGGTACATATAGATGAGTATGAATATGAATATACGTATTTGCATAAATATGTAACAAATTACAGATATAAATATATACAAAGGTGTATATAACATATTAATAAATTTTAATTATATTTAAATTTGCTGTCTATAGATGTGTTTGTTGTTGTTGTTTTGCTTTTTGAGGTGCTGGGTCCTAACCCTAATTGAACGTAGCCTGACACATGCTAGGTGAGGGCCCTCTCATTGAGCTATATACTCCCAGCCCCATATAAGGCTTTAAAGTCCTTTGTTATAGAAAAGTTCAAACATTTACAAAAGTAACTCCCAGGGGTCTAATTAGCAACTGGTGTCTAATTTTGTCCCATCTCTACACCCTCATATCCCCCGCACCAATCCACAGCATCATATCATCAATTCCTGGATGCAGGCTGGGCACAGTGGCACACACCTGTAATCCCAGCTGCACAGGAGGCTGAGACAGGAGAATTGCAAGTTAGAGACCAGCCTCAGCAACTAATTGAGACCCTGTTTCAAAATAAAAAATAAAAAAGGGCTGGGGATGTGGCTCAGTGGTTAAGTGCCCCTGGGTTCGATCCCCAGTACCCAAAAAAAAAAAAAAGAAAAAATTCCTGAGTGCAGTGCAGAGGCTGTGGGTGGTTGGATGTGGGTGTGTGAGACTCTTTCGAGCAACTTGAAAGATGGAGTTGTCGTTTGCTGAGCTGGGGAGGCCTGTGCTCCAGAAGATTCCATCAAAATGCAACTAGCAACAGGGCCTTGATCCCCCTTGCAGCCTGTGCCCCAGCAAAGCCTGCCCTCTCACACCATGGTTTCTCTCGGTCTGCATCTGTTCCCGTTGCAGTAGGAAACCATCTCAGTGATGTCACTACTTATCGGCTCATCGCTTCATCCAGCTGACAAGCCCTGCCCTTATCTCGCCTCATCTAGGAGGACCATCTGATGCTCTGACCACTTGCTTCTCCTTCCTGAGACTCTCATCTAGGTTCTGAGCCTGCCCAGCCCAGGGCCACTCCTCAGGCCACCTGCCTCCTCGCCTGCTGCCTCACCTCCCAGCATTGTTAGAGTACCTTAGGTCACTTCTTGATTTGTCTCTTCCTTGGCCCCTGGTAATACATTTTTCTCTGTGGCTTAGTCATCTGTCTACAAACTGTGCTCAGAGCTGTGGCCACCCCTCGGTTTATCATTCCTGCCTGCCACCTGCCTTCCTAAATCACCATCTCTGTGAAAGGCAGCTCCCTGAGCCAGGAACCTAGGACTCCATGAGTCCACAACCTTCCTCACCCCAGATTAAGCCATTTCCAAGTGCTGCTGCTGCTGCTGCTTATGGTGACAGCTGGTTTTTCTGGAGGCTTCGTATGTGCCAGGCACCACACAAAAACTTTATATTTATGACCTCACACAATTTCCCCACACCCCTATTATTCGGCCAGTTTTATAGAGGCAGGGGATAACTTTTCCAAGGTCAAAACTAGCTGGATGCCCTCAACCCTAGGTCTTAACTTAGACACTATACAGCTGCCAAGTGACATGAATCCACAGCACTCTCGCACTGTCCCAGACAAGCTATGCCAACTCCTCTGTCCAGGTACAGCTCCCTGCCCTGGCACTAGTCCCTACCCTGCCAGTTCCTAATGGATGCCCATTTATTCCAATCTCTTCTTGAATATCATTCCTTCAGAGAATAATCATTTATTTTTTCCCCTTCTTTTAAAAACCAGGGAGTGGGGGCTGGAGCGGTGGCTCAGTGGTATACACAACTAAGTGTTGGAGCAATGAAGGGCACATGAAAAACTAAAGTTGTTTCTCTCTTTCTCTGTCTCTCTCACTGTCCCTATCTCTTAAAAAACAAAAAACAGGGAGTGGGACTGGAGCGATGGCACAGAGGTTACGGTGCTTGCCCAGCATGCGTGAGTACGTGAGTTCAAACCCCAGCACCACGTACACAACGGAGTCTCTGAGCAACAAAGGCACATGGAAAACTAAATAAAAATTGATTCTCTCTCTTTCTCTCTCATTGTCCCCCTCTCTTTAAAAATAAACAAACAAACAAACAAACAAAAACCAGGGAGTGAAACCAGGGGTCCTTAACCACTGATTCACATCCCTAGCACTTTTTATTTTGAGACAGGTCTCACTAAGTTATTAAGGGCCTTGCAAAATTGCTGAGAGCATTGCTAAGTTGCTGAGGCTGGCCTCGAATTTGTGATCCTCCTGGCCAGCCTCCCAAGCTGCTGGGATTACAGGCATGTGCCACCGTGCAGGTAGAGGATTATCATTTCTTTGACAAGTCTGTTAGGAGCTGGACAGGGCTCTTGTCACCCAACTGATAAAGGAGGAGGGAAGGTGAGACTCAGAGTGCATGTACAACAGGGGATGTGGGGCTGGCCAGGCAGGCAAGAGTGAGCCAGCCAGGTCCGGGGAAAGGGCTGCTTTGCTCCACCTCTGTTCCTTTCTTCTTTGCGGGTGCCTTCCAATACTAGTGACTTGAATCTTCACAGTTCCCTTTCTCAGACTCTCCTGATGTGAGGGTCTGGATATGAGCTGATTTCTCCAATGAGCTGTGCACAGAGGAACACAGGTGGCCACCGAGCAGTTTTGTAGGTGACAGGAGGCCATTGGGGCAGCATCCCCATGCTCAGGCCTGTGGGGTGGGGTACCAAAGACCACAGCTTCAGAGGCAGGGGTCCCCCTATGGGTCGCCCCTTTAGAATCCAGGGCCCAGGCTGGAGCCTGCTCCTCCATCCCTGCCATCACAGCTAGAAGCGCTGGCCTTTGTCCTTTTCTGACTGAAACACCCATGATGGTTCTGCTTCCAGCCAGGCATCCAGGTACAGAAGTCTGAGGCACTCTCCTAAGTGCTTTAAGCTTTAGCTTATTATTCCTCAGAACAACCTCAAGAGACAGGTACAGCTGTTGCCCTGCTCTGCAGAAGAGGCTTTAGAGGGCACACCCAAGGTCACGTGGAAAAACACAGCTCATCTGGGCCTGATGGGCTGTGGGGCTTGAGTCCCTCTGCTAACCACGTGAGCTCTGGCAGCCTCTGGGAACGCCACCCTTTACAGAGTGCTAAGTGCTTTCCATGGAATCTCTCCCTCACTCTTCCCAGGAATCCAAGGGGAAGAGCTGTGTCATCCCATTTCACAGGTGAGGACACTCAGACCCCAAGTTCGTCCCTGCCTGCAGTCACAGAGTCAACAAGTGACTTGTTTTCTGGACTCCACAACCCAGTGCTCGCGACTGCTGTATCAGGGTCTGAAAGGAAAGTTCTGTGGCCAGGGAGGGGTTGGTGCCGGCTTGCAGTCCTTAAGCAGGGCAAGGGGAAAGGCCTGTGACAGACACAGCCAGAGCCCAGGAGTCTTCAACTTTCCACCTGCCCACCCAGTCACTGCCTGCAACCCCGGCCTGGGGTTCCTTGGTGCTGGTGGGGGCTGCTCTCCTTTTTGGCTACGGCAGTGCAGACACCCATCCTCACAACCTCTGCCTGGCCAGCCACCTTCTTCCTCACCCTTTGAGGCGACCTTCTGGTCACTTTCTGATGTTCGGGAAAGTTCGTCTTTTTTTCTCTGGCCTCATTCAACCATTGCAACAGAACGGTCTGCTTCTGAGTGAAAGGCTCCCACAGTATATCTTTCTGATTTACCTTCTCGGGTTGATCCACCAACTTTCAGATGCTGCAGATCTCATTCTCCCTTCAGCCTCTGCTCTGCAGCCCTGCCTGTCCTCAGGAGCCGGTTTAGCAGGGCTCCCCGGGTGGGTCTGCTCTGAAGAAGCTGGAGCGTCTGTCTCCTGAGGTGATATCCCCACCTGTCCTGGGAGAAACCTCATGTTCTTCTCACAAACATAGTGAAGAACCAACTTCACCCAGAGAGGTCTGACCTTTGTCCTGGCTCTTGGTCCAACAGCTATAACCCCTCAGAATAAAGTGGTTGTTCTTTGTCACTAGTGCCTGGAAGGTAACCCTAAATCCTTGGGATTTCCTGAGAGATAGGCCTATCTTTGTTACTCTTGGTGGGACTTGATTGTTTATGTTAATCAAGCGGCTCCTAGTGGTCCCCTAGCTATTTTTTTGCTAATGAAATGAATTAGGATGGGGCTGGTCACACCATTAAGCTACTTTGGTCTTGGCCTGGCTTCTGGAGGTGGAGGGGACCTGGAGGATGTGTCAACCAAGTGACCAATGATCCAATCAACCTCACCAACGCAATACAGTTGAGACTCCAGGGAAACTTCTGGAAACAACACCCAGGGAAGCCTCCCTGGTTTGGAAACACTCCGCATTCTGTCACACACTGAGGTGCTGAGAATGTTAGGCACTGGGACTTCATGGGAAGAAGATAACAGAAGCTCTGAGTTTGGGACCCTCCTATACCTCACCCTCCATGTCTGTTTTGGTTGGTTCTCATTTATATCTTTGTCCTAAAAAACAAAACGAAAATAGTGTGACTATGTATAGAACTTTCCTGATTCTCTGAGTCATTCTGCAAATTATTGAACCTGAGGGGGAGTGGGAACCCCAAAATTTGTAGCCAGTGAATTGGAAGTGAGGGTGGGATGAGGACCCCTGAATTTTCAGCTGGCATCTGGAGGGAGGGTAGTCTTGTGGAGGACTGTGCCCTTAACCATGAAGTATGGCTCAACTCCAGGCAGCTGGTGTCAGAAGTCACAGCACCGAGTTTGACAATGTCATTGCACAATCCCAAGGAAAGGAGCTTGAACAAAGCCTAAGGACCTCCCTGGCACATCTTCCAGATTCTCAACTTCACAGATCCTGAGACACTGCGATAAGTTCCACAGCTGATCGTGCGCAGCAGGAAGTTATCCAGCATTAATAAAGGAGGCAACCTGGACCTCAGTGACAGTATGGATGAAGCCGGAGGGCGTTATGCTGAGTGAAATGAGCCAGGCACAGGACAAACACCACATGACCTTTCAACTTCTAAAAAAGTTAAACTCACAGAAGCAGAGAGTAGGATGGTGGTCACCAGGAGGAGGGAGCGGGAAGGTTGGGGAGATATTGGTCAAAAGATCAAAAGTCTCTCTCAAAGTTGATAATAATACATTATATCTTTAAAAATCACCAACTGTAGATTTTTTAATTAATTTATTTATTTTTGAGAGAGATAGGGACAGAGAGAGAGAGAGAGAAAATCAATTTTATTTTTTCATCAGGCCTTTGTTTCTCCAACACTTAGTTGTGTATGTGGTGCCTGGGTTTGAACCTGGGTCCTTGCACATGCCAGGCAAGCGCTCCAACCACTGAGACACCGCTCCAGCCTCTGACTCTAGATTTTCTTTTTCTATCTTTTTCTTTTTCTTTTTTTTTAAGAGAGAAAGAGAGAATCAATTTTATTTAGTTTTTCATGTGGCTTTCATTGCTCCAACATTTCATTATGTATATGGTGCTGGGGTTTGAACCCTGGTCCTCGCACATGCCAGGCAAGCACTCCAACCCTGAGCCACCACTCCAGCCCCTGACACATTTTAAAAAACATATTCAGGGGCCTACCTGAGCAACTTAATGAGTCCCTGCCTCAAAATAAAAATAAAAAGGGGCTGGGGATGCAGCTCACGTACAGCGCTTGCCCAGTGTGTGCAAGGCCCTGGGTCTGTGGTGCCCCTGTCACCACAAGAAACCAAAATAGCAACAACTTCACATGCCGTAAATACACGATGTTTGTCCTTGTGTTCCTCAATGGGCACCTCACCAGGGCCGCACAAATTAGATTATGACAGCACTTGGGTGCTGGGGGTTCATAAAGAGAACCGACTGGTGAATTGGTTAAGGTCATGGCCCCTTTCCCCAACTAGCTGGGACTGTGCTCAAGTTTCACTTAAAAAGTGGTCACTCCTGAAACCTTCAACCTTACGGAGGGGAGAGGGAGCTTGTCTATTAAGATCTTGATGGACCTGGTGGGACCCAAGCTAGGCCCAACTTGAGGTTACCTGTCCCTTGCTGAAGACCTCAACTTGCAAGAACAGCAAGCCCTTGAGCTGGGATAGTAGAGGGCCTGTGCCTGTTATTCTCCTTCCACTCAGAGAAGAACCCCAGGCCAGCTTTCTCATGACTGGAGAGTTTCCAAGATTCCCCGCATACCTGGAAGAAGCCAGGTCGAAATACCATACAAGTCAAACTTTCCTGACATTACTCGATCTTTCCCCAGGAGGATGGCACTAACACAAGTTCGGACACCTGTGGCCTCTTCTATGCAAAGTAAAAAGCCAGCAGCAACCCCAAGCTGATAAGATTAATCTAAAGAGCAAATTATGGTGTAATTTCCTATGCTGAAACTTTGTAGTTTATTTAAAAAAAAGGTTTCATTTTCCTATTGGTCTGATTTCACAGGAACATTTTACCTGTTTTCATGAAGCATTTTTTCTCCTGGAAGAGAGGCGCTGATTGGCCCCAAATAACTGACAATCTGGTGTAACGAAAATTTCCAATGTAAACTCATTTTCCTTTGGTTTCAGCAATTTTAAATCTATATATAGAGATATCTTTGTCACAATTGCATTGTTGGCCTCTCCTGATAAACTAATCATCTCACATTGTCACTGCCAAAAGAGATCTATTGATGGGTCTCGCCCCCCAGCTGATAGCCACTGTCTTCTGTCTTTTAGCATGCTCTGGCGACCTCACCCACGGTTGCGATGTTACCTTAGAAGAGATCATCAAAACTTTGAACATACTCTCAGGGAGAAAGGTGAGTAGGCTATCTGGCACCATCTCTCCAGATATTCTGGTGACAGCTGTGGGTAGTTCCAGACCGTGAGAAGGACATAGTTGCTGGAGGAACTGATAAAAGAGAGATGGTTGGTGGCCAGACAGGGAGCATAGCGGGACTTCTCCCTGCCACTTTCTTCTAGGGAATTCTGGAAAGCTATCCCAGTGTGAGGGAGTGGGAGATGCTTATCAAGGATTTCTAGGTCCTGTTGAAGTCTAACTCTGTTTCTTACTCTCTTGTTCCTGCCTGTGCCAAAGACTACATGCATGGAGCTGCAAGTAGCAGATGTCTTTGCTGTCCCCAAGGTAAGAAGCTGTTCCGTTGTCTGCTTTGGCAGATGGGTGACTTGGGAGAGGAGGGCCATCCACAAATGTTTGAATAAGAAATTTCATTAATGGAAAATGAGCAGGCCCAAATTAACTATAGGGTGTTAAATGTTTTCATATAATGAGAATTCTGATTTTTACTTTAAAGCATATTCTGAAGTTTCTGGTTTCACTTGATGTAGAGGATATTTAATAGAAAGCCTGAAGTTTGTAATTGTAATTCAGACCTTGTCAAGGAAAAGCTCTCTAGGGTTTAATTTAGCCTCAGGCATAGTACCTGGAGCACAGGTGGCACTCAACAATTGCCTGTTGAATGGGAGAATTTTTCTGGCCATGCATTTTTGAAAACCAAATACTCTCACAAAAACAGATATTGAGATTACAGGTTGAGGGCGCTTTCACTTTGTCTAAGAGACTTCCTATGGCAACAGAGAAGGTATTGCCTGAGCCCCTTCTCTTTCACAGCCTGGTCACTTAGCAACCTACTGGGAACTGGGGCTGGCTTTCCAGAGACCTCAGATTACTGGGTCCTGCCAAAGCCCCCTGTAGCCTGATCTGGAACTATCCTGCTGGACAGAGTCCAACCCAAGGCTGCTTCTGACTGCTTGGGCATCTCGCCATTCTGCCTTCCGCACTGCACTGTTTCACCACCTCCCCATCTGCAGTGGGAGGAGATAGATGTGACAGCTGATAGTGCATTTTCTCTGACAAACACATGACTACAGGCATATCAATAGCTTTGTGCACTTCAGTTCCTGTTTTCATGGAAACACACAACTGAGAATGAAAGCCCCAGAGCCTCAGTTCACCAGTGGTCCCCTGGCTACCTGCTTTCCATGCGAACTGAGGGCTGACTTGGCCAGCAGGGAAGCCCCTCTCAGCATCCAGGCCATGAACAGGGCCCAGCTTACTCCACAAGGAAAACTGCTTCAGGCGTTCATCTGGACCATCTCATTTCGTTAAAGATTATTCCAGATTATTCCAGAACTCTGAGGCAGGATAAGATTCTGAAGAACAATATATAGATAGATTTTATACACGTGTGTGTGTGTGTGTGTAAGTGTATAGATATCTTTATGTATATATAAAATCTCCACATCCTTCCAACCCATATGGGACCTTTTGGAAGCCGTGTGCCTTGCTACGTGCTGAGAGGGCTATGCCAAAGCCAAAGGAAGGGATCAGCTCACTAGGAACTGGTCCCAGAGGAGGTACAAGTGTCTGGAAGTGAGACAACCTGTGATTCTAGCCTCAGTTCTGCCATTAACTAGCTGTACGGCCTTTGACAAGTCTTCACACCTTTCTAAGCCTCAGTTTCCACATTTGAAGATATGAAAGTGATTTTGAAGGTGATTTTAAGGCTGATTGGAATCTAGCTCTTGAGTTAGTGGAAAGTGTTAATGTAAGATAACAGAACCCTGATTAAAGGCACAGACTGGTTGTAGAGAAGCAATGATTCTGAGAAGGAGGACAGCGGTTGGAAACCATCGAATCCTACTCTGGGATGTTTCCAGATGACCGTTCCCTGCCATGCTGACTCCCTCCTAGTTCTCACACATGCAGGGGTGTCCCCAAACAAGTCCCCTCTGCCTCCTTCATGCTGTCCTGTCTCACAGCCTTCCTCCAGACAGCTTCTAGTCCTTCTGGACTTAACAATCTCACTCCTCCATTCTTTTCTTTCCCCAACTGCTTACTCATAAATTAAGATATTTCTGAATGGGGAGTGTTATTTTCAAAAACCCACAAAAGTGATATGTGGCAAGAAAAGGTACTTCTTTGTGTTCCTGGGAAAATAACTTTCCAAAACCCAGTGTGTTAATTTTATTTCTTTTGGGGTGGGGGATTAAGAATTACAGTAGCTTAACCAGGTGTGGTGGAGCATACCTATAATCCTAGCAACTTGGGAGGTGAGGTAGGAGGATTGCAAGTTCTAGAAAAGTCTTAGCAACTTAGTGAGGATCTGTCTCAAAAAAAAAAAAAAAAGAAAAGAAAAAGAGAAGGGCTGGAGATGTAGCTCAATGGAAAAGTGCCCTTGGTGCCAATGGTCACTTTTTTTTTTTTTTTAAGAGAGAGATAGAGGAAGACAGAGAGAATCAAATTTATTTATTTTTTCATTTGGGTCTTGTTTTTCTGACATTTACTTGTGTATGTGATGCAGAGGTTTGAATCCAGGTCCTTGTGCATGCCAGCCAGGTACTCCAATCACTGAGCCATCGCTCCAACCCCAATGGTCACTTTTTGAGTTTCTTCCTAAGCAGTTCTGAACTGCGAGGTCCGCTGGGCTGTTATCAAAGTGTGCTCTGTAAGCCACTGCCAGACACACTGGGGCGGAGCACTACACAGACAGATGGAGCTGCCTGGTAAAAAGCCAGGACTGGGACAGAGTATCATATCATCCTTTGGTGGCAAAATCAATAAATAAAAATGTTAAGGCCTTTAACTAAAGCTACCTTTAGAATTGGTTCCTTTAAAGCTTTCCCATTCAATGCAGACTCTTTTTTAATTCCAATTTTATCTTAATTATTTTAGTCTATAGAGTATTTTTTCCCCTATATGATGTGACTACATACTGGTCAAAACTAACAAGCAGTTTAATGCCCAGGCTCCAAGCCAAAGTTTTAGAAAAGTCTGACTAGGTTTTGATGGGAAAATGAGCAAAGGGGCTCTTCTTCCGGCAGCTTGGGTCTCACGTCCTCTCTACAGCGACAACAGTGTGGCCTCCTTGTATAGGCATGGGGAGGGGCCCCCACTGTCTTACCGCCTGGCTCACCCACACAGCCCTGAGCCCCTGGCACTGTTCACATTTTCAACTAGAGCCAGAGACAGGGAGTGACTTGCAGGGGATTCACTAAGTGTCCTGTCTGCCCAGCCCTGGGATCCCCACCCCCAGGTGAGAAAGGAAAAGCCTGTGTAGTTTGGGATAAATGGTGCCTCAGCCTGAGTCTAGGTCTTCCTGGAAAAACCTTAAAATATAATGGTCACTTCCAGAATTTATTCCACAGAAATGAGATGAATACAAGGATCATTCAGGGCTGCATTATTTACAGAAGTAAAGAAAAACTGCTACAATAGGTGATTGATTAATTATGGTGCAAATATTCAGTGGGTTCCTATGCAGCTCTCTGGTCCCACATTTTTTTTTAAGGAGTACTGGAATTTGAACCTAGGGATGCTCTATCATTGAACTCCATCTCCAGCCATTTTTTCCTTCTTTTTTAAAAGAGAGAGAATAAATTTTATTTAGTTTTTCATGTAGCCTTTGTTGCTCTGACACTTATTTGTACACATGGTGCTGGGGTTCAAACTTGGGTTCGAACTACTGAGCCAGCGCTCCAGCCCATTTCCAGTTGTTTTTATTTTTATATTTTAAATTTTGAGACAGGGCCTCGCTAAGTTGCCCAAACTGACCTCAGATTTGCAATCTTCATCTCCTGCTTTGGCCTCCCAAATCGCTGGTATTACAGGTACGCGTCACTGTGCCCCACTCAGTCCCACGTTCTTAAAATACTATTGAATGACTTACGGAAATGTAATGTTTTTAGTCTATGTTAAGTGTGAAAAGATTATGAAGAAGTTTCTATTTTGAGGCAAAAAGTATTTTAAAAACCTTGGAAGATATTTACCAAAATATTAACAGCAGTTATCTCTGGCTGGTGGGTTGAAGGAATTTATTTTTGTTAATGAGTTAATGTTAATTACCTTGATAATCAGAAAAAAAGTAACTGTCATATGTAGATGCTGTTTGGACAGTGTTATTCATGTGACTTCTCCAGGGATCTTGTCATCACACATTCTGACTCAGTGCGTCCAGGGTAGGAATCGGAGAGTTGTGTTTCCAACAAGCTCCCAGGTGATGCTCATGCAGCTAGGCCATGGATCATACTTTGAGTAATGGGGGCCCAGGGTATATACAAGCAGAGGCTAGAAACAGTTTTGTTTTGTTTTTGTTTTTTAAACAAACCTGGATAAAGAAACTAGGCTCAATCTAAGACCATTTTCTAGGCTCCGTTCTTCAGTGGAAACTGGGAGGACAGACAGGCTTGGTGTAGACAGTTCCTTTCCCAGGTTCCTGAGAGTTGCTTCACTGTTCGTACATTCCCTCTTCTTGTTGTTGTTGTTGGTTTTTTTTTTGTTTGTTTGTTTTTTACCAAGGATTGAAGCCTGGGGCACTTAAACACTGAGCTACATCACCAACTCTTTTTTTTTTTTTTATAGAATCAATTTCTATTGAGTTTTTCACATGATTTTCATTGCTCTGACACTTACTTGTATACATGGGTGTTGGGGTTTGAACCCGTGTACTTCCACATGCTGGGCAAGCACCGTAACCGCCAAGCCACCGCTCCAGCCCCATTCCCCAACCTTTTTAGTTTTTATTTTGAGACAGGGTCTTGCTAAGTTGCTTAGGGCCTAAGTTGCTGAGGCTGGCTTTGAACTTGTGATCCTCCTGCCTTAGCCTCCCGAATCACTGGGATTACAGGCATTTGCTGCCACACCTGGCTTGTACATTCCCTCTTTTAAAGTTCAATGTCCCCAAGAAGAGCCACATGCCCTGACCCACATCAACACTGCCAGCATTTATTCTGTACCAAAGTTAAGGCTCATTACAGAAGCTCTAAGGTCCAGTTCACTGGTGGCCTCTCCCATGAGCCTCCTGGGTGCCTTTCCTGGAACTAGGTACCTACCTCTTGCTACACGGGGACATCCCTGACTCCTCACTTAGAACATGGCCTTCTACACACGCTACTCTCTCTCACGTGGAAAGGACTGTGCAGTGCAGCAATGCCCAGGCCAAAGGCCAGGCATTCAACAAGCTTGTCAGGTTTTGACCATTATAAGAATGGAAGCACGTAAGAATGTAGGCACCCTGCATGGAATATAGGGATGAGCTTGGTTTTAGCACCAGATGGCCATGCGTTCAAATCCCCACTGCCGTGTACCTAGTTGGTGATTTTAATTACTCCTTCAGCAAAACCTTCCAAGGGAAGAGCTATTTGGAGGTTCAGAGGAGAAGGCTGCTGCATTTCCAGGTAATAGAGGTTCTTTACAGAGATTTATGACTTAGAGCAGCATTTATTCATATTGCAGAAAGACTTGAATATAGATCCACAGTTGGGTAAGCTCACCTTCTCCATGTATCTTCCTAGAATGGGGAAATGAGTAGGAAAAACCTCTCCTATGCTCAAAATAGAATACCACATGGGTATCTGTGACATTTCTCTTCCTAGAACACAACCGAGCAGGAAATCCTCTGCAGTGCTACAACTGTGCTTCGGCAGATCTATCAAGACCACCCGGTGTCTAGGTGTTTGAAAAAAAATGGAAAACTCGACATTCTCAAACACCTGAGAGGACTCTACAGGAACCTCCGTAGCATGGCTCAGTTGGTAAGCTGAATTACACTACTAGTGGGGCTGCGGGCTTGGCTCCTGGTAGACAGCAGCCTCCCTTGCAAATGATCCTCCTTATTGGTTGTGATGCCCTTGTTTAATGAACCTGTTCATTAAGTGAGTTTTTGGAGGCTCTACAAGTGCCAGGTGTTATTCTAGGCACTGGGGAATGCAGCATTAAAGATTAATGGGCAGAGTAGGGACTGGGACTCATGAAATGTTCTAGCAGGGGAGTTAGACAAAATAATCTGTAATTTGATGTCTAGTAGTAATAGTGGCTATGAACAAAAATATAGGAATAAAGAATACAGGTCATAGGAGAAGGGCTGATTGAGGAGTCAGTGACATTCTGGAGCAGATATTTGAATTTATGAGGCAGCAGGCCACATGACTAACACGCAGAAGAAATAGCTGTGCAAAGACCCGAAGATGGAAATGAGTTTCAAGTGTGGCAGGAGCAGAGCAAGGGAGGAGGAGTTTACTAGATCAGCTCACACAGGCCTTTGGATTGTGCCCCAAGTAAACATCTGTCAGGTTTTGAGCAAGTCGGAGATGATGATCTGATTTATGTCACTCTGGCTCCTGTGTGAATATGCTGAGTAGGGATAAGAGGAGAAGCCAGAGTACCTGTTGGGAGGCTACTACAGTAGACCAGGCTGGAGAATCAGTGGCTTGGACAAGGGTGGGACCAGGGGAGGTGGTTAGATGTGGGGTATAACAAAAAATAGATCCAAGAGGACTTGTCGACAGGTCAATCAAGAGGTGGGAGGGAAAGGAGTAAAAGGTAGCATCTTGGTTCCCACTTGAACTCCTTTGGGAATGGCTGCTACTGTTCAGAGAGACATGGAAGACTGGAGGCAAAGCAGGGCTGGAGACTGAGCAAATGAGTGCAAGGTACCGAGCGGAGGGTAGAACTCAGAGGTACAGCGCTTGCCTAGCATGCTCAGGGTCCCGGGTTCAATACCCAGTGCCATGCTGGAAAAAAGAGGTACTCACTGTATAGCCAAGTGGAAATGTTGAGGAGATGGTTAAGAAAGTCTGGAACTTAGGCCTGAGCCCAGAGTACCCTATTGGATAGGGGTCAGGAAGAGGAGGAGCCAGCAAACAGGACTGAAGAGTATGGCCAGTGAAGTAGAAAATCAGAAGGTATGGTGTCCGGAGGGAAGGGAAGAAATTCCTGGGGGGCGGGGCACTGACTATGTCAAACATCCTGACAGGTCAGGTGAGATGAAGGTTGAGAATGATGACCATGCAGATGGCAGAATGGAGACTGTCAGTGATGCTAATGTAAATGGAGAGGAGGGAGGAAAGCCTACCTAGAGCAGTTCAGTTGAGGATGGGGTGGGCAGAGGTGATAAAGAAAGCACAGTGAGTGTGGAAAACTCTTCTGGGGTGTTTTACTGTAAAACTGCAGAGAAATGGAATCACAGCTGAAGGGCAGGTCCAGAGTGAGGAAGATTCTTGAAGGTGGGCGTGATCTGGTGGAGAAGGGGGAATGGATACCATAGGAAAGAGGGAGAATAAGTGGAGGCCAGAGGTGTTGCAGCCAAGTGTGGGTGCTATTGAATGCCAAGTGGAAGAACTGGCTTTAGAGAAAGGCAGGGATAATCATCCCCTCCCTGCTATTTGCCTCATTTATAAGGAAAGATAAAGAACTGGGAGCTGGCAAAACACACATTCTCTTTTAGTCCTCTTAATAACTTATGAAGTAGTCACTGTTATCCCCACTTTATAAAAGAAACTGAAGTTTTTATAAATTAAGTAGCTTGTCCTAAGCTATGAAATTAATAAATAGTAGAGCTGAGATTCAGACTGAAGCGGATGCCTGGTGGCAGGTACCTGGACTCCTTCCCACAGTTAGCGTTACTATGCTGTTCTGCATCTGTTCCACGGTCAGGAGGGCAATGTGATAGTGTCTTGCCACTGTCCAGGTGACCAGGCAGAAGCCCAGGATGCAATGGGCAGGTCTGAACTTGCATGGCCATATTACTCCCTCTTCACAGCACTTGGCTGTGACATACCTCTCTGGAGACTGTGGCACCCTCTGAAGGCAGGCTGGTGCTGATGCTACAGGAACCAGTTCTGCAAGTGTAAATAGCACATACCAGAGAGCAGGCAAATCCTGCTCGCCAAGTGGCACAGTCAGACTCTCAGGTAAGCCAAATAGGAGGCCCTCGTTTGCCAACTGTTCAGGCCACAGTAAGCTTGACCAAGTGGACAGGTGTGGTGGCAAGACTCGATATGCTTACTGATGCAAGCTAATGAAATGTTTCTTTTGTAGCACAACTGTCCTGTGAATGAATTCAAGCAGAATACATTGAAAGACTTCTTGGAAAGCCTAAGAACGATGATGAAAAAGAAATATTCAGTGTGTGGAACGTCAATGTTTTAATTTATGTTTAATGACTTTATTTTTTAAAATATTTATATATTTATAACTCATTATAAAATAAAATATATGTAAAATCTATCAATGACATTGAATGGTATTGACTGTTTACTCAGCAAATGAAGTTGTGGTTTGCAAGTTTTAGAGAAACTTAATCTTTACTGAGAAGCTACAAATGGTACAGAAACAAAACAGAACGATCACTTTCTTCTCAAGGACTTCCCTATCTAGTTAGGGACATAATGCACAAGACAGCTAAAGAATTAAACGTCACACAAGATCTAAGTGGTAACAGGGTGAGTCCGTAAGACCTCCCCATGACCGCATATTTCTGAATCAGAAATCGAATGGACACTTAGAACATTCTTCTCCTATTGGCACAAGGAGCTTTATATTGAGTCTGTAGAAAAAAAAAAAACAAGTAATCCTTACACAACACATGGCTCTGCAGTGAACAATATTTAAAAATCACAATAATGCAGATTCTTTTGATTTTCAACTCCCACAACCAACCAATAGACAAAGCACACAAGGCTTGTGGTTAAAGAACAGGCTATAAATGCTCTCCAACAAAGGTTGGAAGGTCAAAGCAGAAGCAAAGAAAGAGATGTGGCACTAATATCCCCAGCCTCTATGGGGAGGGGCTCAGTTAAACAATAATAAAGTGGATGGAATGAGGCCAGGACATTAAGGTGTTCCAAACTGCAAAGATGATAGAACTAAAAATAATTTACTCTAAAAAATTTGGAAGGGTGCTCGCTTCAGCAGCATATATACTAAAATTGGAACAATACAGAAATTAGCATGGCCCTTGCACAAGGATAACACACAAATTCGTGAAGCGTTTCGTATTTTTTTAAAAAAAATTTGGAAAGGAAGTGGGACATGGTTGTTGCACTCGGTGGTTCCAGCTCCTCAGGAATCTGAAGAGGGAGAATCACTTGAGCCCAGCCTGGGCAACATGTAGGAGCCCATCTCAAAAACAAAGCAAAACAAACCAACAAAAAACACTTGGAAGGCACAAATGAGGGGTAAACTCTTACTTTTCAGTAGGGAAATTTAATATATAGTATCTGAAAGTGATAAAAATGGTAAGAGTTGTCATAGGTGGACAATTGTCACAGCTGGGGATGGGAACATGGGGGTTGATTTGATTGTACATTCTGCTTTATAATGTTTGAAAGGTTTTGTTTAAAAAAGTGAAAAAAATGAAGAAATCTTTGGAATTATGGAAAGAAAAAAAAACAAAGGTTAAGATGGTTTGCTGGGAATGGTATTTGCACTAAGAAGGGATGAAGAAGGACTGGAGACTGTTGGCTTTCTAATGTGTGTGTCCATGCACACAAATGATTACACGTTTTAAAATAAAAGAAGAAATCTAAAAACCAGGCAATAACAAGTGTGGGCAAAGACATGGAAAAACTGGAATACAAAGCTGGTATGATTGGAAAGTGCAGCCACTTTGGAAAACAGTTTAGCAGTTCCTCAAATGCTTAAACATAGTTCACGACCTAGCACTTTCACTACCCAAGAGACCTGAAAACATGTCCACACAGAATCCTCAACACAAATGTTCACAGCAACATCAGTCACAACAGCAAAAAAGTAGGAGCAACCCAAATGCCCATCAACTGAGGAACGGATAAGTAAAATGTGGTATATCCATACAAAGGAATATTATTTGATGACAAAAAGAAATGAAGTACTAATGCTTGCCAAAAATGGAAAAACTTTGGAAATATTACATTGAGTGAAAGTATACAGGTCTAGAGGGCCATTCTATTTCATAGAATGTAATAGGAAAATACATTAGTGGCAAAATAGTATATTGGTTGGTGGTGGATGGAATGTGGAGTGACTGCTAATGGGCATGGAACTTCTTTGTGGGGTGATGACAATATTCTCACATCAGATAGTGGTGAAAGATGCATAATTGTATGAAAAGTCTAAAAACCAATGAACTGTATGCTTTAAAAGGATGGAATTTTATAGAAAATGATTTGTATCTCAATAAAGCTCTTATTTAAAGAAATTAAGGGGAGATAAACTAAGCATCAAGTCGTCAAATATGGTCTCTGCAAGAATCATGGATCTAGGGCTGGAACGGTGTGGCTCAACAGTTGGAGCACTTGCCTGGCATTCACAAGGGCCAAGATTCAAGCCCCAGCACCATAAACACAACTAAGAGTCGGAGAAACAAAGGCCAGATGAAAAAAATAAAATTGATTCTCTTAAAAAAAAAACCCTAAAAAAAAAGAGAATATGGATCTAGTAACAAGTGACAGAGCATGCTTTTCATCCTCGCTTACACATATGTGACAGAAATAATTACTAGTACTAAAATTACACCAAAATACATAACATCTTTTTAACCCTTTCAAAATAAGGGAAAAAAAATCAAAAGCTTAAAGTCTCACCCTGACCACAGCCAGTTTCACCCTGCCCACATAAAATACCAGCATGCCAAGGGCAATAAGTAACAAAGAGTCATGGAGGCTTATAAGGCCAATCGGAGAAGATACACACTGAAAATTTTAATTTCCTTTCTCCTTTGATTGAGACTCATTTGCATTCAATGGCTAATGTGAGCTGTAGTCTGCCACAGGATATGAATTGTGGGTTACACTTTGGGTATGAGGCCAGGATGATAAAGGAAAGGCTGTCAAAAAGAAAGATTTAGAACAGGCCACAGAAGGGACACATGCACCCCCACACACACCCGCCTCAGGACTGTGATAGGACGAACTTAGATGGTCAAGATGAAGCTAACATTCCTATTTACTTCTAGACAGGAAGTCCTGGACTCTGGATTTAAATATCCAACAATAAGTCTTTGAATTTACTGAGAGAATATGAATCAAGGCTACACTTAAAAAAGTGAGTGAAGACAAATCAGGATTAAGTGAAAGTTAAGAGGCCATTTAAGCACAGTTACTTACGCAACTTTGTGGCAACCGGTGTCTGCTCCATGGGACATGCCTCTTCTGTGCAGTCTGTGACACTGACAGGAAAGGCTGAACCCTGACCCCAAACTCCCTTTGGCCAATTTAGATGACCTCTAACTGATGTAGTAGTAGATAACAAATATTTATTGAATAAATAAAGGAAAAAATCCATGGGGCTTATTATGGTTATATGCCTCACCAAAACATTTTTGAGCCACAATTAGAAATGCTGTAATCTAATAAAAATGCCACAGGGACTTTCTTGTTTAGGATTTACCCATGCCATTGATCCTGGCTTTGGTTTTCCTTCACCCTCTGCCACATATCATCTCAGCTGGCTGCAAGAGAAGAACTCTGTACTTGGCAGTTCACCATTTGGCCTTTTTTTTTTTTTTTAACCACAGCCCTCAAAGTGTTCATTCTCCATTTTTGTGGCCACCTTCCCTCCTGAGGGAGGCTGTTTTGCAAGGGCTGGCATTTCTGTGTTCCTGAGGACAGTCTACTCAGCACAAGACAGGTACACAGTAAGTAAAGATATGTACATGTATAGTATAATGGGCCACAAAGCAGAAGAGACACATTAAAAAGAGGACACCTTTTATGTAAAAATCAAGGTCAATATACAATTTCTGTAATGACTGGCACTTCTAGGTTGGATTAAGCAATATCCTCTTGCTAAGATCCGTATCAACCCTGAGAAATATTTTATTCAGTTTGTAAAGTCCCAGTTAAATTCTTTTGTACAATTGGAGAAATAAGAGCCTTTGATTACAAACTAAAATTTCCCCAGCCCTCTAAAAAGGTATGGGGGAGGGGAACAGGTGTGGAAGAATGTCTGATCTGTCCTATTCTGTAGTCAGAGCCATAAATGTGTTTGGGTAAGACAATCTGATGTTCTGATAACGTTGATAAAAGTAACGTGAAGACTCGGTCACAGGAAGCCCAAGATAAATGCTGAGAGGAAACAGGTTCTTTTTGAAGTAGCCTCTTCATAATCATTTTCCCACACATTTGTTCAACTTCCGAAGGAAGACTGAATACCTGATTTGCTTAGCAAATGAAAACAGCTTAAGAACAAAATATTCAGCTAATATTGTTAACAAATGTGTTTGGAGGCTGCTCTGGCTCACTTTGAGCACAGACTGAGGCTTCAGAGTTCTGCTGTTCCCATAAGGCACAGGCTACGGTCTTCATTTACTTTGATATACTTCTTTTATAGATGGATTCAAAGTGATTTATTAGGGGAAATATCAGGTCAGAAAATAACAAAATTTTAAAAAATGTTATTAGAACCAAAGAAAGGGAGCCGGGAGTGGTGATCTGGAGTCACAATCGGTACCAGAGCCCACCAGATTTCACAGTTCCATTAGCCACAGCAAAATGAAAAACACCTTTTACCTATTTTTTGTCATCCACGAGGGGAAAACAGTCTCTCTGGCTAGAACTTAGCCTTGAGAGATTTCACAAGATGACATGATGGACAATGTGCTCAGTGGCTACCTAACAGCACAGGGAGCACCTTAGTGGTACTGCATGAAGAAACGGGGTATCATGGCCCTAAAACTGGGCAGGAGGGGCAGAGCCACAAAGGTGGTCCTACTTATTTCCTTGCTAATGCCATGGCAGGCTTTTAATTTACTGTCTTGTTCTACATACATGTAGGAGTTTTATATAAGCTGGCATTTAGAAAAAGAGCAAGCTCTAGAAAGGTTTGGAGGAATCTCCTATGTAAAAAAAAAAAAAAAAAAAAAAGCACACTTTTAAAAAGTCCTTTGAAACTAGTCCACAAATCAAAATTTCTCAAGGCCCACTTTCAATTTTTTATAGATGCCTGGCACAGAGCCTAGCAACTGATGATTGTCAAAAGAACATGTGACTGAATATAATCCAAGCACTGTGATTGTTTTGGAGATACTCTAAGCTCATGAAGTTTATGAATGAGATCATGGTACTATTTACCACTAAGCAACAGTGCCCCTTACTTTCCGTTGGATACACTCTACATACATGTTTCTTTATGTTATGGCCTGAGAACTGATTTCTGTTCTCAAAAACCTGTCTAAAAATATTTTTGGTGAAAAGAAAATTTTATCAATGAGAAGTACATTTATAAGTATTTCCTCTAAATTTTGGTTTAATGATGATTTCTGTTTAAGAGACCAACATCAAGAGTTTCTGGTATGAAATTACATAGGCTTCTTTTAACCACACAAAATTGAGATGCCAAGCACAAAGAAAGTGCTCATTAAAATCAGGATGAAAGTAAAGAGAAAGTAGTTCAGAAAAGAAGATCATCACTATGTGATTTATAAAGGCGAAAGATTTTTATTTCTTATTTAACCATGCTGCATGTGTACATACAATATTGATACGTACAACTTGAACACACACAATTTATACATGAAATACAATGAAAGTGTGGCTTTTAAAATTAACACAAAAAGTTCGTACAATTTGTAATTTTGGCCAGTATACAGTATTGCAATAGTGCTATTAAAGATTTAAATCAGTCAGACTACAGTTAAGTTCAAAGGCACTAGGAAAAGATGTATGTTTTCTTGTATTTTAAGAACAAAGGAAAATTAAAAGAAAAACAAATGTATATATTAAGAAATTGGGCAGACACTGGCGTGCTTAAATGTAAACTCTACCCATTCCTTAATTCATAGCCCTGTGTGAGGACTTTCTTTGAAAATTAATAAACAAATATGCCACAAAGAAACCCATTATTATGTATATTTATTATGTAATAATTTTAAAAAGGAATTAGGGGAAAAATATTAAAAACAGACTAAAAAAAACAAAAACAAAACAAAAAATCCCAAACCATAATAATTTTAAAGACATGTTACAGATGAAGTAATAACACTTCCTTCCCACAAATAACTTTAAATTTCTTGAAGAAAAAAATACCTCTTTTTCCAAAAAGTACATAAAACATCTTGTCAAATGAATTCTACTTGTGCTACAAAAATGTGTGGATTTTTTGAGGAATCCTATACTTGAGGAATCCTATACTTCACAAGAATCTAAACAAAAATGGGGAATACCATTATATTTTAACATTACAACTACTTGTATATATAATTACAAGGTTTGCTGAAGACCATACTATAAACTACTAACATTGTACCAAGGCTCCTTTTAATAAATAAATATTACTTTTTAAATTAAAGGGAAAAGAGAATACTTATTCAATAACCTATTTATATATGTGTACCACTCACTTTAAATCTTCCCATTTCGAATAATGAACAAGTTTGTTCATCTATATTCTTTCAGGAAATTAACACTGAAATTAGAAAATTTCATTTATGGACAAAGACACAGTAAATGTGAAGAGACCACAGTACTACTATGATTGGAGCTAAGTGAATAGCTCTGAAGTCAGTATCCCGTATCTTCAAATGGATATTAAGACCTGACTTGGATATCTACTTCTGGTATATCTGAATATTTAATGGTCATCTGGTATAATCAGTTCTAGCATGACTGTGTTTTAAAAAAAAATGCTAAAGCAGGCTGCTTGAGAATTTCTCGACATTTTGACTCTTTATAAATTTCTAGATTTCTTTTTGTTATTGTAATGGGGTGGGAAGAAAAAATATTTCACATATTGGCTTAAATTTCTATGTTTTAAGTTTAATTCAACAGCTATTCTATTCCTTTCCTATTAAATGAGCTGTTAAAAGGCTAGAAACATGGACTTTTAAAAGAAAGCATTGGCTGCTTTTTTTTTTTCTCCTACTGGTAAAGTTAAGAATTCTGTAATTACTGAAGTCAGATGTGTACATCAAAAACATGTTACAATTACCAAGATATTATACTCACATAAACCCTTTAAAAGACACATACTCACCTCAAGTCTTCACAGTACCTAAACAATGCCCCTCAGAGCAAAGTTACACACCGCAAAGAAAATGCTGCCAGTGAAGTGCAATTCTAATTACCTAGCAAATACCACACAGGACGCTTAGTACTCCACTGTAAGAAAGCACTTTAAACATGTGGATACATTTTTACTACCAACTCACCAGTATTCCACCTCCACTTACCACCACACTATACACAATTCTGTAATTATTAAACTAATATCTCATCAAATTTGTTACAATAATGTTAACTTAATAAATCCAAATGAGAAGTCTCAAAACCTTTACAACCAACATAAACCATATAATTTTAAAACTTATAGACCATAAAACTAAGAGGTTTAGGAACAGACAACTTTGAAAAAAATAATTTTGTAAGTATCCAACTAAAAATTATCTATTACAACTCATTTTACTATGAAACAAATATATAATTTTTATTTTGAAAGGAATATGATTATTTGGATTTATCAATATAAGAAATTTAGAGAATATTTTCTTTTGTAAAATATGAAGAAAAACAAAATAAAGTGGCATTTTAGTTTTTATTTTGTGGTGCGGGACAGTAAACCCACTGAGACACTTCCCTAGCCCTTTTTATTTTTAATTTAGATACAGGGTCTAGCTAAGTTGCTGAGGATGGCCTCAAACTTATGATCCTCCTGCTGCAGCTTACCAAGTCATTAGGATTACAGGTGTGCACTACAACAGTTGGAAAAATAAAATATTTTAAAGGCAAAGGATTCCAAGATACTTTTCTTGCTTAGCTACATTTTCTGGAAAATGAAGGCCCTTTTCATTGGGAGACACAGGTTATTTTCTATCAAAATTTTAAGGGAAAGCATCCAGAAATTGTACTTCAAAGAGAACTGCAAAAAAGGTCAGAAGAGATCCAAATGAAAGGTATTTTCAACTTTTGGTTTTCAAATTGTGTAGATGCAAAGACTGACCGTTGAATTACAAATGTCTGCAGAACATCAATAAGATCAGTCATCTCATACTTAAATGCAATGAATGTTGATATAAAAATGAGAATGTATTTGAACAGGCCAACAGAGTAAGCATTAGGATGGAGTTATTTCTTAGATGGGCAGCCTAACATTCACATATAGCAGCACAATATAGGGCAATTCAATCTGCTACTTTCTACATGCAAAATTGGACATACTTTTTTTCTGTACTTTGAAATTCTGTTTTTCTAAATATATAGTAGTTGGGTAAATAGCTATCAGACTTACATATACATCAAAACTGCAACTCTATAGTACAAACTGCTCCCCCAACTTTCTGGCACAGTACAGTTGAAGAGTAGTGTAACAATCTGAACGATCACCATCTGTACAATTTTAATGTGCTATATTAACTTAATATATGTTTTAAAATTATGCAAATTATTATTTTCAGTCTTACACCATGATTTATAGTTTCCATTATTTGAAATTACACAGAAGTCTTCAGTGTATTAAAGATTTGTCCAGGCATAAGAACATCACTGATTTTTATTGGGACTTTCAGACTATAACATTTACTGAAGTAAAGAATCAATTACGGTCTCAGGCTTTGCAGAACGCTTTCTGTTTAAAGAAGAGGAAAAGAAAACATGAATGCTTTTTAAAAGACTAAAATACATACTTTACATTATGTAGTAGAAAATACAGAAAGAGTCTGGAAATGGGCCAATATTTGATATGTTTGACCTTGAAAAGTGATCAACACCTACTTTTTCAGACCAGGGGAAGATCATCTAGAGCAGATACCACACCCCAGTATGCCACAGTAGTGAGGGACTGGACAGATGATAACGTCCAAAACCAGACTAGACAATGTGACCAGGTCAAGTGGGCTGCATGCTTACCAGACTGGAACTCCTAGCTAATCTCTTTTGGGCTATGCTAATAGTACAGATGGACTGCATGAAAATCAGACATAATCATCAGAAGCAACATATCACAGACACACATGTAGGGACTAATGGAAATACATTATTGTACTATTTATTGCAATTAAGCCCAGCACAATGAATTCTGTACTTCTAATGAGGAACATTACAATGAACACACCATCATATAACATCAATAAGCTGTTTATTATGTATATTTGCCTAGGATTTTTATAAGATTTTCATGATACCGCAGGATATTTCTGATGCACAGAGATGCTGACTTTGGCTCACATAATGTTGGCCCATACACCTTTTTTTTTATTTTTTAAGTTAAACTAAAAAAAAAAAGTATGTATTTTAAAATGAGTATTGGGGAAGCTATATCCAAATATCTCATATAAAACTAGATGTTTTAAGTCTATAAAGTAAAAAAAGTAAATAACAATTGAGAAATCTCATGTAAATAATCTGAATTTCTGGCTTCTCCTTAGAAAAGAGAAGATCCAGAAACAATGGACCCTCTATTTTTACAACTAACAGGAACAGAGCAGGGGTTACCCACTTTAAACAGCACAGCTTTCCAGTCAGCCCTCATCACTTCCACTAGGTACTTTTACATTATACTAGAGCCAAGTGTCTTCCACTTACCATCACACTTCCATTGTCATTTTTCCTACTAACTTCAGAGTAGTAAAAGTGGAAAGTAAAAAATCTAAAATAACTTATGTTTCTTACAACTGATTTGTTTCATTCGTTACTATTGCATTTGTGGATTCTGTTGGCATATGAAAGTTTTTAAAACCCTCATCTGAATGCTAAAGAATGCAAAAATTTGTACACTTTTAATGTACAACTGATTTCCCCACCCCTAGTTCAACCATCCCAAGTTTAAAAGTGCTAGATTATGTTTGTGAGATTGTGTAATAATAACAGCAGCAAAAAAGTCAAAACCACATAACTTCACTCTATATACAAATCAAAAGTACATGAACTCAAGAAAAAAAAACTTATTATCTACAATTTCAGGAGCTCTAAAGTCTTGAAATCACCTTAAATAGGCTGTACAATACTCAGTGTAGGAAAGATTGAGAACAAGCTCCAGCCCAAGAGTGATTTCCTTGGGTTTATGTGATGATACATGTACACTATCATGGTCACAAGTGCCCAAAGGAGAGGAAAACATGATCAGAGAAGTTTCCTTTAACTTGTAACAGAGGAAATCAAAGTTCTTGGGGTAATGTTTATGACAGAAAAACTAACCAGCTAAATACAGTATTTTGGGGGTCTAACCTGGCAAATTAATTAGCATTTTACTAGAAAAACTAGTGTAAGAATTAAGAAATTAAACAAGATAATAGGTGATTCATTATACATTTGGAAAGATCAAAGTGGATTAAAAATAAATTCTCTTAACTCAGGAGGGCTAAAGAAGTTTGAAGACCTTTCTTTTTCTTTTTTTTTTTTTTAAAGAGAGAAGCAATCTTTTTTTTTTTTTTTTAAAGAGAGAGGGACAGTGAGAGAGACAGAGAAAGAGAGAAACAACTTTATTGAGTTTTTCACATGGCCTTAGTTGCTCCAACACTTAGTTGTGTACGTGGTGCTGGGGTTTGAACCCAGGTCCTCGTGCTTGCCAGATAAGCGCCGAAACCGCTGAGCCACCGCTCCAGCCCCGAGAGAAGCAATCTTTATTTAGTTTTTCATGTGACTTTCATTCCTCAGACACTTCGTTGTGTACGTGGTGCTGGGGTTTGAACTTGCGTCCTCGCACTTGCCAGGCAAGCGCCGCAAGCGCCGTAACCGCTAAGCCACCGCTCCAGCCCCACCTTTCTTTTTCTTTAGCCAGATTTTACTTGCTCAAATTGTAACTGCATAAGAGACTTACTTTTTTATATATCAACCAAAATATTTATCACGTTAACTAAATAAATTTCAATTTCCTTTCAGTGTATTAATTAGAATATCTCAATGCCATCATTTGTAGTATTGAAGGACAGTTCTTACCTCCTCCCTGTTTTTGGCCTTGTTTTCCCCTTTGAAGTCCGTGGCCTTTCTAATTTCATCAAAGACTGACGCAGACTCTCCTCGGTATAGGCAAGATACACATGGGAAAGGTCTACTTCAAAGGGCTAAGTGAAAGAAACAAATACAAGGCACTCCTGAAGACTTAAATGAGATTTGGGGGAAGATTTAAAATACCGAATAAACCCAAGCAAAAAAGCCACAGAAGACAAAAAAAACTATGAAAACGTTTAAAGTCATCTTCTAATTCCAAGATATATTCCAAATGTATTCACCAAAGGTTGGTGAATTAGAAGATCTGATACACTATAAATTTCCTAAGACATAAAAGAAAAACATTGCTATTTTCCCTAAAACTGGTCCCTTTCCTTATTGACCTAGGACTGGAACTAGATTTGAAAAAGAATGCAAATGTATTCTAGTCTCTTATCATATCCCCATGACCCAGAGGGGTGATGAAAAGCCCATTGTTCAGCACAGCTGACTAACACCAGGTTGCTAATACATTTTAATGATCCACATTCCTGCAAAGAAACATGTAATTAAAAAAAAAGTATTCTTACATCTTTCTCCTTTTTATCAGGTACTGGTGTTTGCTTCCTCATGTTATTTCCTGTATAGGCAACACATTTCTCAAAAAAGGAAAGGATGGGGAAAGAAATGTCTTCATTAGTAATTAACACTGTGAATTAGGCAAACTGCTGTGAGATATACCAATGTTTCACTAGTAATACATGATTTGAATGCTAGTGCAGAAAGGGACCCACAAGTCAATCAGCTCTGCAGCCCCTGACCTAGATAGACCATTTCCACCATATGATCTCCATGTTACAGTTAATTAGAGAACCATCTTAACTGCCCTACTAGATTCTCATCTGGTTCATTCTCAGGACCACTTCCTGCCTCATGGAACCTAGCATGATTTTTAATCCACAGGAAGTACTTCACAGTATTTCATGAAAGGATAAGGTAATACTCACTAGCTGCCATTCTCCTATGTCTTCATTCCAATGGACATAGTTTTCAATCATCTCCTTTTAAAAGTCAGACAGTTCATTTTTAATATTTAATAACATTTAAAATATTGAAAAATAGTCATACAATGAAACTCTTAATGTTAAGTGAAAAAGACTTTAAGTTTCAAAAATTTTTTATAAGTTTTAAAATATACATTTCTTAGGAATACATAGGTACCATTAAGCTATATAAAAATAGGGTTGGGGATGTTCTTCAGTGGTAGAACACTTGCTGAGCATGTGTGAGGCCCTGGGTTCTATCCCTAGCATGACATACACACACAATATGTATGTATGCATGTGTGTATGTATGTAAATATATTTTATATATACATATATATACAAAGAGAATGAGAATATAGGAATCAAGATGATGTGTACATTTGGTTGGATGAAGCAAGGAGATGGGAGAGGGTGGGGAACCATTTGGTTAGAAGTAGGTTACTATCAAGGTCCTCCCTTTTGTTTTGGGTGATGAGTTCATTATAAAATAACTAAATAAAAGCAGGCCATTCAAGGACCAATAAAGAGAGTAGCTACGAATTCAGTATTAATTCTGTATACCTGATGTCCAAAGGGAAAAAAGTCCTAAGGTTTATTTTCAGACAAGTTTCTTAAGGCTGTATAGGGATTCAAAATAGGTTTTTAAGAAAATCAATACAGGGGCTGCAGCTGTGCTTGCCTGGCATGTGTGAGGACGTAGGTTCAAACCCCAGCACCATGTACACAACGAAGTGTTGGAGCAACAAAAGCCACAAGAAAAAACAAATGAAATTATTCTCTTTTTCTCCCACTCTCCTTCTCTCTTTAAAAAAAAAAAAAAGAAAGAAAGAAAGAAAAAAGAAAAAGAAAAGAAAATTGGCATGTTAAAGTTGGGTGTGATGGTGCACACTTGTAATCCCAGTGGCTCAGGATGCTGAGACACAAGGATTGTAAGTTCAAAGCCAGCTTCAGGAACTTAGTGAGGCTCTTAGCAACTTAGTAAGACCCTGTCTCAAAATAAAATATAAAAAGGGCTGGGAATGTGGCTCAGAGGTTAAGCATCCGTGGGTTCAAGTCCTGATACCCTATCCCCCCCCAAAAGAAAATCAACATGTTAAAGTTTATTATAATGTACTGGTAAGAGGAATTTTGGCTAAGAAAGAGGATGAGATTTTTAAATTATACTAGTATTAAGAATTATCATCCATCTGGAGATAAATTGTGGGGATGGCTACTAAACAATATGAATGTACTTAACATGAAGAACTGTATACTTAGTATGGTAAAAATAGTAAATTTCATGTGACATTCATTTTGCCACATGCATACATACTCAAGAACTAGCATCCAAAAAAAAAGGAGAAATAGCATAGGGGTTCTATTTATTCTATTTGCATGATAAAGGACATTAAATGAATGAACTGGACCTATACCTTGATTCTGACTGCATTTTACATAAATCTGAGTTCTCCAAATGATGGAGAAATTCTTTAGATATTTATATATTAAGGGATACTTAATTAGATACTTAGGTATTAAGAAGTTAATTGAAGTATGATGACATGTGTTCAAGAAATTTTAGAGATAATAGCTAAGGTATACCACAAATTAGAAATTTCATTTCCTTATTCCTTAGCCCCAGTCCACTAACCTAACATCTAGATCAGAGAACTTTCTGATTACCTGATAGTCCTGAGGTATAAAGTTATCAATAATAAGCATCTGAAGTCGAAGCTCCCGGCTAAGTTGCCGAATGTTTTCCAGTAGGCCTTCAATTTCCCTCTGATGTTCTTGTTGAAGATCTGCCATCTACCAGGAAATTCATAAAAATATTGTAACTGAGGACACTTGGAAATATGTGTCATTCTTCCAGCCAGCACCATGAAGGAGAGAAGGCACTGTTTGGCAGAGCACTGTGAGGGACAGCAGTATCATCTGCCAACCTGTCACCACTGAACTCTTCTGGGAGCAATCACTGGTCTCTTGTAAGCCTTCCCTGATAAACCATATGTCTCCCCTCCAAAATAAAATTTTATAAATAAACTTTTAAATACAAAAAAGTTCCTCTGACATAGGGGACTGGCTTGTTGAGAGCTTATGCAGTTCTTTCACGAAAATAACGGACAGACTGATACCATCACTGCCTATTTCAGGTTATTAAAGTTGGAAAAAAACAATTTTGTTTGATGGCTAAAATTCTAAATTACACATAAAGGCAAAGTATTTATTTCTTTAAAACTGTAAGCATATGTTATGATTCCTCATGTGTTCTTTTCTATTATTATTTTTTTACAAAAAGAAAGACAGAGAGAGAAAGAATCAATTTTATTTGGGTTTTCATGTGGCTCTTGTTGATCTGAGACCTTGTTGTATACATGGTGCTGGGGTTCGAACTTGTGTACTTGCCATGCTAGGCAAGCACCGTAACTGCTGAGCCACCGCTCCCAGCCCCTACTCATATGCTTTTAATCTTACAGGAATTTCTTCTTTAAAAATTCAGAACTACACAAGAGTTCTTCTGGGGGAAACTGCAACAGGTGAAACCCAAGGTGGTCATCCATGTTTTGGCATTACCCCTGGATAACAAAGTATATATACATTGGTTACTGATGGTTTGATAATGTTTCCCCCTCAATTGTATCTCTATATACTTCTAATAAAAAAAAAATTCAGAACTACATTAGTAGGTCATTTTTAAGACACTAACCTCTGACTTTGCAGCCATCAGCATAGTCCAAACTTTCTTTAATTTCTTGGTCTTTCCCTGTGCTTCCTCTTGTAAACTGGTATATTTTTCTTCAATATCCAAGCGTTCTTGCTATGATAAAAATAAGTAAACTTATAATCATTTTAAGTCACAAATTTAATTATTTGAAAATGATATAAATGTTAGCAACTATTATCTTCAAAATAATCCATAAATCTGCTTTAAGTCAGGCATAACGTTCTATGCCTGTATTCCTCATTACTTGAGAGGCTAAGGCAGGAAGATTGCAAGTTCGAGGTCAGTCCAAGCAACTTAGGCCCTGTCACAAAATAAAAAGTAAAAAGGGCTGGGAATGTAGCTAAGTGGTAGAACACACTGGTACAAACCCCAGTACCACTAAATAAACAAATAAAAAATAATAAAAAAACTACTTTAAAATTTCATTAAAATTATAATTTAGTTTTTCACTGGAAAAGAACTCTTGGGCAAAGAATATTAAACTTAAAACAAAAAGTCACATGCCTCTTTTTCCTCAAGTTCTCTGCGAAGCTGCTCTGCTCTTTTTCTCCTTTCTTCCAGTTCCATGTTAGATTCTTCAAGAAGTTTTTCTTGTTCCTCAGCTTTGGCCAACAAATCGACACCACCAACAATTACCTTCTTCTCCAGAGCAGATAATTTTTCCAGCAAAGATTGATGCTCTTGTCTATGGATTAAAATGAAAATACTTTAAATTCACTAGTCATCTACTGCTTTACTAATAAAATTTCCCAAAGTTTAATAAGAATTTAAATGTAGAATTTCAAAATAAAAAATTATATCTCTATAAAATTATACCACTATGTAGTATTCATAATTTAACCTATAATTCAAACTCACCAATATTTTTTTCCTCCCAGAGACTAAATAATCAAAACACATCAAATTTTTAGAAATACACTACACACATGGGATCTTTGACCTCAAAACAGCTAAATTAAAACAAAAATCATGCTTTTAGTTACCATTCAATTTTCCTGCTTACTATCCTGTGAAAACTATTAGAAATTTAAATCATGAATCCATCTCAATCCAATAAAACTCACTGGGCTTTAAGAAGATCTTTTTCCCGCTTCTCTAATTCAGCTCTAGCCTTGTTTCTTTCTTCTTCTTCCATGTCAAGCTTTGTTTCAAGTGCTTTTCTCTCCTCATCAATTTTTGCTTGCATTTCAACCATCTTATCTGGAGAAACTTTCTTTTTACCTATTTGAGTCATTTAATTGGAACAATCACTAAAATGAGTCAGTGTTTCAGACATATAAATTATTTCTGATACAAAACTGACTAGACTCCTCAGTAATACAAAATACCAACATTTTAAGGAAATCAAACCTATCATTTCCATTTATGTTCTAGAATGTAATTCACTGCCAAATTCAAACTGTTGTTCAATTGTACAATGATAGCCAAGAATGAAAATAAGTGAAAGAGAAATGAAACATATAAGCTGAAAAATAAAGAAAGATTAATAGAAAAGCCAAATAAAAAAGCAAAAATTTGTATTTCCTCCAAAAATATATGTAGGATTAAAAAAGAAAGCAAAATGACTCTTCAGTTTTTTTCGCCTGATAATTAAATATAATAAGTAGCTTCTCAAAATACCTTCTCTTAAATCACATAAAATAAATGCACAAAGTTACATATAGATATGAAATATTACAGGTAAAATAGCATCTATATCAAGTAGTTTTTAAATTTTTTCAGAGTTTTAAAAATTTATTCTTATACAATTTATAAACTTTATTTAAAAAGTTTTATAAAAAGCTTTTTTAAAAAATAAAATTACTAAAGGGGCTGGAGCAGTGGCTCAGTGGTACGGTGTTTGCCTGGCATGTGCAAGGACCTGGGTCAAATCCAAACATGATACATATAACAAGTGTCAGAATAAAAAAAAAACAGATGAAAAATAAAGTTTGATTCTCTCTTTCTCTCTCTCCCTCTCTCTTTAAAAAAAAAATTACTAGAAAGTATTTTCTATCACAGTACATAGTACATTTCTAAACAAAGAAATTCTATACTAACTATACAATAGTCACATAGTATTAACCAGGTACTTTATAGCTAATGAGTTGTTATGATTATCATCAGATCCTAAATGAGCAACCAAAATGCTCATTACCATATCAAATGGAAGATTTTAAATCTCCCTCAGATTAACCAAGTGCCAAATATAAGCAGAAACACTATCAAATAAGAAAGCTAGACTACAGCTTACAATTGATTATTTTGATTAAAAGTCTAATAGTGTTTATATACATGTAATAGGTGCTCAATAGAAGTTTACTGATGAATTTCAAAATCATAAAATTCATATGAAAAAGCAAAAGAAAATAAAAACTAGCTTACTAAAATGGTTATGGAACTGAATCAATGACAATTCATTTCTGGCAATACTATTTCTCAGAAACATATGTTCCTTCAGAAAACCAATCAAACTTTTCACAGAATTGGTCTGAGGCTCTCCTGAAAGCTTTGTCATTCTTAACTTCCTTCCCAAAGGACTGTAGAAGAGGGTAAACCAGAACAGTTTATAAATTGTTAATGTCTCTGCCCAAAATCCAACCCCTTCTGCTTATAACTAGGAAAAAGAACTGAAAAACAATTATGATGATGACATATCTGAATACATTGTTTTAGGAACCATGAAAGGAAGAATCATTCATAGGCTACATTTAACTCTTCAGGACAAAACTACATAAAAAACACAAGGGTTTAGATGCAATTATCCTTCATTTCTACAGAACTGTAAGTCCAAAGCAAAACCTGCACCACAAAACAAATTAAAATGAAAGCACTGATCCAAATTCATGCTTTGGTATGGTGTGATTCATTGCATTCCAAAAGTCAAGATGTGGACTTGAATCTGTTGGCTTATGTGGCATAATCACCTGTATGGAACCTTCTGGATTATGTGGTTAAAAAATAACTTTAAAAAATAATTTAACCCCTATTTTCAATGAGTTCCTAGAAAGGATTTCCCACTAGTAATATGATTTCTTAGAAATTTGAGGGAGAAAACCATAAGTTCAGGTGCATGCATTTAATAACCTGTAACTTCCTTTCCACCTCAGAATTACAACTATTTAAAAGAAAAAATAGCAAAACAACGAAGGTATGAGGCATGGATCTTAATAGTATAAAGGAAATGATCTAATCAACATATAAACATGAGTATTTTTTAGACTTCGAGGGTTCTAATTGTTTTGTTAACAGTCAAAAACAGTTTTAACTGGTCCTCCTGGCACACGCCTGTAATCCTACCAACTCAGGAGACTAAGGCAAGAGGATCACAAATTCAAGTTTGAAGCCAGCCTCAGTAATTTACCAAAACCCATCTCAAAATAAAAAATCAAAAAGGTTTGGGATGTAGCTAAATGGTAAAACACCGTGTGTTTAAGCCACAATATTGCAAAACAAACAAAACCCATACAGTGGTGGTACGATAAAAAAAGATTTAATATGTAGAAATATAAAAACATATGGCTCTTGATGAATTAATACTATGCCTGAATTATATTACTAATTCAAAACCATTCAGATAATTTTTTCAAAGTGATACTGTAGCAGCAAAAAGTATTACTGTGCTGCCCTTGTAACATTTTCCTGAAGATGATCATGCACAATCAGCTAAAGTTTCAAAAGTCTGAAATTTAACATGTTAGTTTAGCCAGAAACACTTCGACAAATCATTATATTTCTTCAAATAATACTTTAAGCTAAACATGAATATGTACCAATTCTCCTAACCAGGCATTTAAAAATGAGGCATCACCAACAGTTAATTTTACATGTATTATTTACATGTAAAAGTTTAATTAATTTATTTTTACCCTTTGTTTCCTCAGATACAAAATAAGGTTTATCCTCCAGGGAGGTGGCCTGTGAACTCCTAGGTGAGGGTTAGGATGCTTTAGTCTGGAGGAAGATGGATTCCAGAGCAAGAAACCTGCATTACAGGAGCACCGAGGTGATATGCACTCTTCATATTAACTAAGGACTTTAATCCCTCCAACTATATATATTTTAAAAGAGTTTTTTAAAAGGATAGGGTAGGGGGCTGGAGAGGTGGTTCAGCAGTTACAGTGCTTGCACATTGTATGTCTTTCTCTCACTGTCCTCTCTTTAAAAAAAAAAATGGTAGGGGAATGAAGCTGGGGATTTTGCTCAAAGTAAATAAAGCATTTGCCTCGCATTGGTAAGGCCCTGAGTTTGAGCCCCAGCAAGGCCCATGCCCCACCTGCACCGCTCAAACAAGCCCTTTTATCAATGAAAGACAACTTATTTTTCTAATACTACATGATAAAATTCAGCACAAAATTTAGGGTCAAAAAATCTTAAAAAAACAAAAACAACAACAACAACAAAAAAGTTAATGCCATCAGCAGTATTTAAGCCAAACAGAACTAGTAACATTTTCAGTTGCTATTTATCATGTGTTCTAACCAAAACTATGATGGTAAACTGGCAAAGGAAGTTTGAAGGGAGGAATTGCAGAGAAGTATTAATTGAATTAATTTCATTTTATTACATAAGAACCCACCATCATAAATCAGACACTTGATTCTTGGCATCAAAAAAAAAAAAAAAAAGAGAGAGAGAGAGAGAAGGGGTTTACGAAATCATTTATAATTCTGTTTTGAAAAATTGGCTTAATGGATCTTTAAGAATTTAGGAAAAAGGAAGTTTTGTTTTTGTTACTGGAGACTGAACCCATGGGTGCTGTACCACTAAACTACATCCTCAGCACCTTTTATTTTGAGACAAGCTAAGTTGCTTATTAGGGTCTCACTAAGGTTGCTGAGACTGGCCTGGAACCTGCAATCCTCTTGCCTCAGCCTCCCAAGTCAAATTTTTTTGTTGCTGTTTTGTTTTTAAATTGGAAATTGAAAAATTTTTTAAAATACAAAAAATGGATACTTACCTTGTTAAAAAATTAAATTAAAAAAATGTTATGTATTTAAATACAGAAAAATAACTGTACCAAGTGGAGTGCAAATCAATCACACCAACCTGCTTGATCTTGCAATAAGAAGTGGTAAGCAAATCGTAGACAGGAAGCATATGCACAGAGATGAGGAAGAAAAAAGGAAAACATTATTTCCTTTGCAAAACAAAGAAGAATGTATAATAGCATTCATTTACAGCATAAGTATAGAAATAAATCAAATCATTATCAAAATGGAAATAAGAGCCCACGTAAAAAGAAAGCATATTGAATACAATGAGATATAACTTAAGCAAGGGAAAGATTTAGTCTAAGATTATAATTCAAAGAGCTCACATTGACTCTCAAATTCCTGCAAATTAACAATTCAGCATCATGTTATTATGTTAATGGTAGACATAGAATTGGGAACCTGCTAAGACCTAGGAAATCTAAAAAAGCAAAAGAGAAATTTAAGCTAATTTTTAAAGTTAATAAGTTAAAAGTAACAAAGTTCACACTGTCTATTTCCAAAATTTCCCAATTCAATGCATCTCCTAGTACAAAGATCCATTACAGGTGTGCCCCATTTTAAGAAAATCCAACTCAAAAACCTAAACCAACAAGAGACAAATCAGTTTATAATTTGCACCATTTGATTAACAAAAGGATTTAATGAAGAATTTTTAAAGACACACTATACTATTTTAAAGTTTACAATATACTATTTTCCAACTTGATTTATAAGCAATGTTTTCAGAGGAAAAACACTCATTACATAAAATGAAGTACACCTGTATAGTAACAAACTTCCATTCAACCTATTAGTAGACTATTAAGGGTAATTTTAACAATGATTATAGAAGTAAATGATAACTAATGATTCAAGCAAGAAACACCTTAAAAAAAAAAGGCCACACATGTTTTTTAAAGGGAGGGTACATACATAACAAGTTACACACAGCAACCACATGCTTGGGACAATTGTCTCTCCATTTCACCAACACACTCATGTTACATCATCATATTATGTGCTAGGTATGCAAGTAGCAATTAAAACTTCTTGAACAAAGTACCACTCATTTCATACTGAAAGTTCATATAACTACTCTTTAAGAACTAAGATATATTTTAAAATAGAAAATTAAACTACAATGTTTCCTACTCAGATATTTTCTCATATTTCAGTTTATAATACAAAATTATAATACAAAACTGAAAACTTCTATATGGTCTCTAAAGCAATTTCATGTATTTTACAAATTATACTCTGAAACTTGCTTAAGAATTGTCAATAGACAGAGTTTTGTTATTCTTGGAATTCTTCCTCTAAAAAGCTAAATGCATAAGAACAATAAGCAATTATTTTTGGGAATTAGTTTTGGGAAAGGTAAGAATATAGATAATGCTTTAAAAGACAGTAAGCTGCAAGCTGGTTCAAGCAGGCATAACCTCCTTTTTCTTCTAAAAATAAAATTTGAATAGATAATTTAAATAATACTTTTCAATTTAATTAATGTTTGAGAAAAAGCTTTTAAGTTTGAAATAAATCTAGATAGATCCTGTGTAAACTTCATTTGGTTCTGAATTTTCTAATCACATCTTGGAAAATTTCTTAAAATCTATCAGGTAATTTAGAAATGGAGATAAAGTCCGTTTGAAATAAAATACTATTCAATTTATTTTTACTTGCTTGAAACTTTTCATTTTTCTTTATTTGAGAGTCTTCAATCTTAAGCTACTGCTAAGAATAGGACACCAAAGTGTAAAATGTTTATAACTGTAGGACATGTTATAATAGAAACTGATATACTGCCAAATATAACTGGTACTTTTAGAAATTCAGGATTCATTGTTACATGTTTCTTATACTGACCAGGATTAAATGTTTATAATGAAACATAAAAAAAAAAACCATAAGAATTTTTCTTTTATACAGCTTACTAGCTCTCTTTACATTATCTCAACTGCAAAAGCATGAATCTCTCTTCCATTGTCTCAAACATAAGCTAAAGCATATGTTTTAACAATTATGGTTAATTGGAAGCAATGAAGGGGTGGGGGGATCCATCACATGCTTTGTTCTACTGAGAAGTCACATGAATTCTTCAAATAATGACAGGGAGCAGTGCAGCATTGCTCAAATGAAGCCCATGGGTTATGGAGAAGCCAAAGCTCTGTTAGAGAATTTAAGAGCTACCACTCACTAGTCAAGAACTTATCCAGAGGTTTCTCTATGACAGAACATGTGGAGTCTGAACTACTGCTGCTGCTACTGCCTGGAAGACAAAGAAATGAGCCCAGCGCCAACCAAAGAAATAAAAACAGGAATATGAACACACAGAGAAAAATTCAGCTCCAGAGAAAGAATTTTAAAGGACAATCAAGCTTTGTATTAAAGAATCAAAACTTACTTTCCCTTAAAACCAGTTTTGGTAGTAGTCTATCCAATATGTTCTAGTTCATAAAGCCATACAGAGGGGATTAGAAACTATTTCTTTTAAGACAAATCTTACTATTCTCATCTAAAACATACTTATCCAGAGTGTTAAAAATGACAAGAATTTAAAAAATAAGTTATTTGGTGACATTTAAATCTATTTAGGCTGATGTAAAGTAAGTTTTAAAACTTAAAGCCATATACAATTAACATTATAGGTTGCTAAGCCTGGAATACACGTCATTAAATATTTTAACATATTAAACAGTGGCATTTTTTCTATCTAATGTTTTATTTTTAATAAGTCTGTTAAATGCTTTATACCTTTTGAAAGAATAGTTTATTCTGTGAAAAATTAGGTATAAATAAAAATATAGGGTTTGGCAAACATTTTCTGCAAAAGGTCAGATAGTGTTTTTAGACTTTGTAGGCCATAAGCCTTCATGTGAAAGCAATCACAGACTATATGTAAAAAAATGAGCATGGTTATTTTAACAGAATTTTATTTACAAAACTAAATCTGGGCTAGATTTGGCCATTAAGTTGTATTTTATTAACTCTTGCTCTAAATCATGTTTTTCCAGTTTTCTGAATTTATATAATCTTTATGGTTTTTAAATCTGGGACTCCTGATCAAACAGTGATGGGTTTATTTTCAGCAACATCATCTAAATAAGACAAGCAAAATATGCACCAGCTGGAAAACAATGATCCACACTAATGGAAGAGAGTTCTGAAATAAACATTGAAGATAAAAAGGTTTGAAATGCAGGCCATTATGATATGTCTTTCTCTGCTATATGTCATCTATTTCCTTAGCACAACAGTCTTAATTCACACATGATAACACACGCCCCAACTTTGGAGTGAGAATGAGAGTATATATCATAAAGAAAAAGAATTAAATTTAAAAATATAATTCTTACACAATTTTATTATTTAAAAATTCAATGACTTCTAAAGACTAACCTTACTTGAGGAAAAATTCCACATTATCCTAATTTCCTAAAATATATAGGTTCCTAACACAGATGAAAGTCCTCATATAAAATTAAAACACTACACAAAATTTAAAAATGGTACATCCACTATCACAGAGTTTATAACTCTAAATTCTAAAAAAATCTGGACTATATGGTACACTGAATAAGCTATAAACAAATCAGTACAGGAGAAAAAAATGCAAAGTTAACCAGCTATATGATATACATCTTCTATGTATGTTCTAAATGACACCATAACTAAAAACAGCAAAATAGAAGGCTTGCACTATACTGTCTGAGGAATGTGAAAGCATAATTAAATAGCAATCCTAGTTAATTTCTACCAATTAGAACACTAAACAAAACTTACCCCTTCTCTTTTTCCTTTTCTCTCCATCTTCTCCAACCTCACCCTCTTCATCTTCCTCCTCTTCTGACCCACTGATATCAGAGCCTGATATTTCTTCCCCTTGAGCAGAAATTTAATACAATGTTTTAGTCTGTACCAAGTCATTAACTATTTCAGAAATACCTATATGGATTTTTTTCATTAAGCTTTTATTGCCCCAAATAAATTTTTTTTTCTTTTTGAAGTACTGGGAATTGAACCCAGAGGTGCTCTACCACTGAGTTGTAACTCCATACCTTTTTAGTTTTTATTAGGAAATTGGGTTTTGCTAAGTTGCCTAGGCTGGCCTCAAATTTGTGATCCTTCTGCCTTAGTCTTTTGGGTATCTGGAATTACAGGTGTATGCAACTGTGCCTGGCTCCAAACACAATTTTAAATATTTCAATGCTCCTAGATAGTGTATCAGTTGTACTAATCTCAAAAATAAATAAGATGTAAAAGAGACTTTGTTTTCCTAAGGTTCCTAAAAAGAAGTTAAAATCTGACCCATTTAAAAATTCAAATAATTATTGTAAGTATAGCTTTAAACATATACAAAAGATTATGTGTTAGAATTATTAATTCAGTCCTTTAAAAAAGTTATCTTTTTAGGGGGAAAATACAGAAGAATCAAGAGACTGGGGTGTGAGCGATGTGGGGGTAACTGGTTTAGAAGCAATGTATATCATATTGCTACTTTATATGAATTTATGATTGTGTAACAACTCAAACCCTTAATAATAATAAAAAATGTTATCTTTTTGAGGGAGCATTTTCTCCTTTTGTCCTGCTTAAGATTTCAAATAATTAATTCAATCTGTGTAATTTTTGAGTCATAAAACTGTCAACTAACACAGTGATCCTATTTCTAGGACTATATCACAAGAAATATTTCAAAGAGGGCTTTATCTGTACAAAGATAATATTAACTACATTAAAGTCAATAAAAAGGAATGATTAAATACAGAGCACTATATTAACTTCAATACAGTTATTTTAAAATATTACTATCCATACATGAAGGTTTAAGAAAACAAAGGAAATTGTGTGGGGGGGAGTAAAATAACACAAATTGAAAACAGATAATAATGTACTTATAGGTTGGAAAGAGAACACATAATCTTGGGTAAACAAACTGTTAAAAATATTTGTTCTGGGGCTAGAGTGGTGGCTCGGCAGTTATGGCACTTGCCTGGCATGCATGAGGACGCGGGTTAGAACCCCAGCAACCACGTACACAATGAAGTATCAGAGCAATGAAAGCCACATGAAAAACTAATAAAACTGATTCTCTCTTTCTCTCTCACTGTCCCTCTCTCTTAAAAACCATATATATATATACATGTCTTGTTCTTTGAGCCTAGAAACAGTGATGCCTTTTCGGCAATCACCAGAGCTAGTGTTCAAATTCTGGCTTCTAAACACCACTTTCCAATAAAAGAAACCAGAGATAAATGGATTCTAAGGTCATAGTAGGGAAGACACAAAATTAGCAGAAAATTTTATCTTACAGGACCAGAAAAAATAAGCAGGTGCCTAAAAATAGCCTGATGGGAACATGCTAAAAGGATAGGAACTACCCTGCTCTAATAGCCAACGCTGGGACAATTTGAGCAACAAAATAATGATAAAGTACTGGATTGTAACCAACAGGCGAAAGAAAATAAATACTTGAATAAATGGAAAGAGTCTCTTTTTCTTTATAACAGAATTCTAAACACTAAACATAGAAGGAATGACGAGAAAGAAAATCATCATTGAATGGAACAGAATTATTGTCACAGGCAGAACTACTGATGAATGCTAAAATTAGCAGGAGTAAGTACAACCTTTGGTCCTGTTTTTTAGTAAGGGAAAAAGGATATTTGCAGAATTTCATATTATCTCCCCATGACACATTAATTCCAAATGAAAATATAAAATAAATGATTTACAGTGGAGTTTTCAGAGTAATTACGTAAGAGAAGTGTAGTACAGCTCAAATTAAAGAACATTCTAAAAATATAGTACTCTTCAAAAGAGTACTCTTCAAAAGAGTGAAGATTTTTCTTTATTTTTCCTTTTTCTTTTTGTAGGGCTGAGGATCATACCCAGGACCTTACACATGCTAGGCAAGCACTCCACCACAGAGCCATCTCCCTAGTCCTGAAATGTCAAGATTTAATGGCTAAAAAGACCAAGGAAACTGGAAGAGGTTAAGACAAGACTAATAAAATTAATGTGTGATCCTGTCCAGGATCACGGACTTAAAAAAAAAAAACAGCTCTGGAGGGATAACTGCTGAATTTGAATACAGTATATAGATTAGCTGGTAAGATTATATTGATGTAAATTTTAGGGTTTCAATAATGGTACTGTGACTATATCAGAAGTTAATACTAGGGGTACCTGGACAAAAGGCATATACAAACTCTCTGTACCAAAGAAATTTTCTAAAAGTCTAAAATAGTTTTAAAATAAGGCTTATAAAATTATTTTAATGCTTTTGTCTATACTTTTTATTATTTATATGATCAACTCTATTAACTATGTTATAAAAGCAAGAGTGCAAATCAAATAAAATGAAATGTGCTAAAAAATAGTACTTCCATATGATCCAGAAATTCTACTGTTGTTTTATACCCAAAACAATTTAAAGCAAGGACTGTCTGCATCCATGTACACAGCAGCAATATCCATTGATGGATAAATGAATAAACAAAGTGGGGGGGTGTGTGCACGTATTATGTATACATACATGTACATGCACTCACACACCCTACATACTGGAATATTATTCAATCTTAAAAAGGAAATAAATTCTGATAAGCAACAACCTTGAAGGCATTACAAAAGGACAAATACTATATGATTTTACTTACATAAGGTACCTAGAATAGTCAAATTCATAAAAAGTAGAATAGTGTTTCCCAGGGATTTGGGGGAGAAAGGAATGAGTTAGTAATAAAGTAATAAAGTTAGTATTTAAAGGGTACAAAGTTTCCGTTTGGGGTGATGAAAAAGTTCTGGAGATGAAGACTGATAACAGTTTGCACAATATGAATATACTTAATGCCACTAAACTATACACTCAAATATGGTTAAAATGGCACATTTTATGTTATGTATATTTTGACACATAAATGTTAAAAATAAAGTCAGCAAAATAAAGGTATGCAATCATAACCAAGAAATTAAAAATCTTTAAAACTTACTGGCTATAAATACCACCTAGTGGTCACTTTTAAAACGCCAAATTTCATTAGTCACTCATTGCTTTTCCTCCATTATCCTATTCTAGTTGATTGAATCAGCACCTTCTCCATACATTTATGAGGTTAGCATCTTTAAATTTCACCTCCGATGTAACTAGTTTCCCCAAAGGCTGCAAAGGTGCAGTTTCAAAGCCGTCTGTTTACCTAGTGGTACACAGAGGAGCTCTATGCCAATCAGAAAGGATCCATCTGTCCCTAACATGAAGGTACAGAGAGTGACTAGGCACTTACTGATGATTGAGAAATTCCTTACCCTCATGGATAAGATCTTTAAACTTCCTAATTGTTTTTGCATTATCATGTTTGAAAATAATTTCCAGCTGGGTGTGATGGCGCACACCTGTAATTCCAGCAACTCAGGAGACCTGAGAAAGGTGGAGCACAAGTTCAAGGCCAGTTTCAGCAACTTAGTGAGACCCTGTCTCAAATAAAAATTAAAAAGGGCTGGGGTTGTGTCTCAGTGGTAAAACATGCCTGGGTTCACTTCCCAATAACAAACAAACAAGCAATAAAGAATAAAGAATAATTTCCAAAATAGAATCTCCCATTCAAATTTAAGTATGAAAGCATATTTTTAGGCCATATAATGCATTTATGCTGATAGCAAAAATGACTGATATACTTCTTTGCTTTAAACAATAGTGAGCTAATATAAATCACATAACCAGAACTCTGGTCTTTTTCACAATATATAAACAGTAAAATTTGCTTTTATACATAGACAGAAATTCATTATTTAACAAATGGACATATGAAATCTACAAAAGGTCATGGAGATAAAGATTACAGCTTTAATTGAAAAAAAACCACATATACAAATACACTATCTTATTTGAGCTTAATATTAAATGGTAGATACCAAGTTATTTTTCAGAAATATTCTTTTAAATATCAATGTTAGAAGCTCAAAAAAAGTTTAATAGGTGATTTTTGTTAGAACACTTAGTGGTTAACCAAGATACTTTTAGTCAACATTAAGATTAATATTTTGGAGACTGAAGCAGTGGCTCAGTGGTTACAGTGCTTCCCTGGCATGTTCGAGGAAGCAGGTTCAAACCCCAACACCATGTACACATACACAATGAAATGTCAGAGCAAGAAAGCCACATGAAAAACTAAATAAAATTGATTCTGTCTTTGTCTCTCATTGTCCCTCTCTCTTTAAAAAAATTTAATATTCTGCAAAGAAGTTACCTTCTTCCAGCTTTTTTTTCAGTTCTTCTATTTCTTTCTGAAACTGACGAAGCAGAGCATCCTTTGGATCTTCGTTAATTCTAGCTTTATTTTTAATATTCTTAGCACGGTTGGCATACCGTAATGTACTGATAGTTTCATCATAATTATAATCTGCTGGCCCAATATTTGCACACTGTGGAAGTAGAAATGCAAATCATTTTATATCACCATTAATTAACAGTACTACTACAAGTATATCAAAACAAATGTCTGAAGCACATATGCACTCTGACCTTGAAAAAGAGAGTGTCAATTACATGGATTTCCAAATGACACCAATGTGGACAAATATATATAGTGTACTAAAAAGGATAATCAAAAGTTTAAAAAAAAATAGGGGCTGGAGTGGTGGCTCAGCGGTTACGGCACTTGCCTTGCATGTGCAAGTACGTGGGTTCAAACCCCAGCACCACGTACACAATGAAGTGTGTGAGCAACGAAAGTCCATGAGAAACTAAACAAAATAAAACTGATTCTGTCTTTCTCTCTCTCGCTGTCCCTCTCTTTAAAACAAAAAATAAAAAAATAAAAAAATAAAATGGTCAATTTTTAAAATGTTATTCATATCATTTATGGGCATAAATTAGAATCTTAAGTTTGCCTGATGTTATTAACTATGCCACAAATTAAGTCTTACCATCATGGTTTTTGAGTTTCCTCCTAAAGAATCTTGAAGAAGACGAGTCAATTTGGAGTTACGATAAGGCACATGAGTGCTTTTTCCATCAACCAAGGCAGAAATTACATTACCAAGAGTGGAAAGTGAAAGATTGATTTTTGTAGCTTCTTTTAGACGCTGTCCAGTAGCTCCAGTTTTTGCTTGTCTTTCTGAGCCCTAGCAATAAATACAGACAAAAGCCAAATAAAAATAAAAATAATAATAATATGGAATATATTCATTCATGTATTTTTTTAAAATGTAATTTAACAGTAAAATACCTGATATGACATGTGGAATTCACTTCCAAGTACTTAAGGAAGGGAAGAAGTGGGCAAGAATAGATGAAAAAAGACTGGCTATGAGTTGAGAACTATTAAAGTTGAGTGATGGGAACACAGTGGATCATTATGCTGCTCTATCTACTTTCATAAACATTTGAAATAATCCATATTAAGTAATAAGTTAAACACGAGTAACAATTTAAGAATCATATGTACATCACATCTTTCCACTTTAATTCTTATTTATGAGATAAATGGATCTCATAGCAAGTTAATCCTTAAATAGTATCCTGTTACTTACAGCAAGATCTACAAGATGGAGCTTCCCCATCCTGACATGCATATTACCATCGACGCCCTTTTCACTGCATTCTATAGTAATTGTAAAGATGGCATGGGAACGGGAACTATGTTCATTCATATTAGTTGCACCAACAGAACCTTTAATAAAGGAAGGAAATCCTCAAAAACTGTACAAATGGCATTAATAATAATTAAACACCCAGAATAGTTTTAAATACTTACTATCATCACAGTCAAAACCAGAGAATATGGTTCAACCATAAAAGTACAGGTGTTTATTCAGTCATTACATGAAGTTTCTCTTACAATTTAAGTTGATAACAAAAGAAATTTGTAATGTTTCTTACATTAAAGAAATAATTTTAGCACAAAATACTTAATTTCAATCTCAAATATTAAATAATTTACAAAGCCAGGCACAATAATATGTGTCTGTGTAGCCTCAGGTACTTGAGGGGTTGAGGGAGGAGGATCCCTTGATCCCAGCAGTTCAAGACCAGTCTGGGCAATTTACTGAGACTCCCCCTCACCTCTGTTTTTGTTTTTATTTTTGTTTTTTAGAGAGAAAGGGACAATGCAAAAGAGAGAATCAATTTTATTTAGTTTTTCATGTGGCTTTCATTGCTCTGACACTTCATTGTGTATATGATGATTGGGTTCAAACACATGTCCTCACACATGCCAGGTAAGCACCATAACTGCAGAGCCACAGCTCCAGCCCTTCCCCCTCACCTCTTAAAAAAAATTGCACACAAAAAAGAAACACATGTTAATAACTGGAAAAATTATTCCTGATTCAGCTCTCTCTCAAAAGAATTGTTCTAGCAATCTAAACCATAGAAATATTACACATATGCTTTAGATAATGTAGGAAAAGACAGTGTAGCATCGTTTGCAACAGCGAAAGACCAGAAACAACAAACAGGATAATGACTAATCAATTACAGAATAGTCATACTAAGGACTACTAAGCAGTCATTTTAAAAAAATAAGGTAGATCTATATCCAATAATGTGAAAAGATGCTCACAGCATTTGAATTTTTTAAAGTCACGTAATAGAGAAATATACAGCATGATCCCATTTCTGGAAAACAAAAACATCCACTTAAAATATACAACAAATTCACGTATGTATAAATTTTACATGAATAAGTCACATAAACAAAGAAAAATGTATTTTGCTTTTTACAATAGTTACATGCTATTTTTTCTTAAATGCCAAAGTATTTTATTTTTTTTTATATTTTTTAAAGAGAGAGGGACAGTGAGAGAAACAGAGAAAGAGAGAAACAACTTTATTTGGTTTTACACATGGCCTTCATTGCTCCAATGCTTAGCTGTGTACATGGTGCTGGGGTTTGAACTCGGGTCCTCGCGCTTGCCGGGCAAGCGCCGAAACCACTGAGCTCCAGCCCCCCAAAGTATTTTAAAAGCACTCATTTTACCTAACGCCAAAATTATCTTTCTACTATATATTCATGCAGAACTTCCCTAGGTAAAGTTTGATTTATGAAATCAGACACTAAAAGATTAGCATGTGACTGTGACTATATATTAGCAGTCATATAACTAGAATGTAAACTGCACTGATAAAATGAAGTTCAATGGAAGAAAGCAAATTAAAAATTTGTGAAAGAACAAACAAATGATATATATAAGGAACAGATAGAATTAGTGAAAGAAAACATAGGGGTCTGTGATTCTGTATCATATTTTTCTATTAAATCCAATTATGAATTTTCTCCAAAAAATATAGCAATTAAATTTGATACTACTTGGGCTGGAGCAGTGGCTCAGCAGTTAGTGCGCTTGCCGGGCATGCACGAGGACCTGGGTTCAAACCCCAGCACCACATACACAACTAAAGTGTGGGAAGACCAGAAACCAGATTGAAAAAATAAATAAAAATTGATTCTTGGGGTTGGGGATTTAGCTCGGTGGCAGAGTGCTCGCATAGCATGCAAAGGCCCCAAGTTCAGTCCTCAGCCCTAAAAAAAAAAAAAAAAAAAATTGATTTTTCTCTCTCTCTCTCTTTAAAAAAAAAAAAAGATACCATTTTTCAAAATCAAGTAATTAATAGTGCTACAAATATATGATTCTACAGAGTTTTAGGTCTCATTTTATCTTCTCTTTTTTGCTCACTTAATATTATCTCCTATGTATATAGTGTTTTTATACCATAATTATAAAAAAAGTGTTTTATTGATGGTTAGATTGTGTATATCTAAAAATATTTTTCTAGACTATCAAGAAACTATCAAAAGGAACATATTTTTAAATTGTGAACAAATACTGTTAAGATTGCCCTTCAAAAATGCCATACCAATTTCCATTCCAACCCCAGTACCCACTTCTTCAAAGGAAAAAACAATCTGGATATTTTTCATTCAACTGGATGGGTGGAATATCGCTTACAGTTGCTTTAATCTTCATCATCCTCTTTATTTTGTGAAACAATTTCATGTGCTTATTGCTCTGCATATTTTTTCCATGAATAATACACTTTATCTTTTGCTCATTTTTCTGTTAAAATTTGGTTCTTATTAGTCATTATCTTTGTTAGTTTATACATAAAGTGGAATTTTTTCATATTTAATTTTCTTGGGTTTGCTAGTTCTATAGTTAAGTCATAAAAACTTTTTTTTCATTTTCTATGTTATCATTTATCTCTAACCTCTAGTTGCTACTGGCAGCATCACTAGTACTAGGCCTGGGACACCTGAACATTGCTGAAGCTGCTGCTTCTTTAAATTACAAACCTAAAATAACTATTAAAATGAATGCAATTTTTAATTTAATTTTGTTTTGCTTTTCATATCAACAGATAGGAGGCAGTATTGTACCTGGTTAATACTATGGGCTACATTCAAATATTCACTCTGCCACTTATCAATTATACTACCTTAGAAATGTTACTTAAACTAAGTCTCAGTTCCTTATTCAAAAATAGGAATTTGGGCCTGGAGCAGTGGCTCAGTAGTTGGAGCATTTGCCTGGCATGTGTGAAGACCCATGTTTAAACTCCAGCACCACATATACAACTAAATGTCAGAGAAACAAAGGCCAGATGAAAAAAATAAATAAAATTGATTCTCTGTCTACCTCCCCCTTTTCCTTAAAAAAAAAAAAAAAAGTAGGAATTTAAAACCTCCACAGCCTAAGGATTAAGAGAGATCATTCTCATAAAACATTTAGCATAAGAACTTTCTAAGTGCTCAATACTCTCAATTTTATTACAACTAATAAGAGACATTTATGAGTTTCAAAGATTAGCACCATTAAAAAGAGAAATTTTAATCAGCATGGAAAATAATCTGATGTCTTTCATTCTCTGCAAAGAAAGCTAGTTTTGCCTTTGTCTCTCAACCAATCTATTCAACATATAGTCATTTAATCACAATTACGCACTGTACTTACGATTTTTATGGCCTAGTGTCATAATTCTATCCATATCATCAGCATTATTTACCACATAAGCTGATAAATCTTTGATATAAACTCCCACATCAGGCCTTTCTTTAACCTAAAAAAAAAAAGTAAGACTTTACATTTATCAGAGTAATTCTTCCACAATTTGTTATTTATCATCTTCTGTGTTAGGTATTTTATGACATAGTGGGGATATAGTTCTGAACAAAACAGATAATAGTCCCTATGCTCATAGAGATAAAAATCTATAGGGAGAACATGCAAATGAATAATTACACAAGAATTATTTTATTTCAATTGTGATGATGCCATGAAGAAAATATACAAGAAAATATGGGACTGCATTACAGAGACACTAGGCTAGTGAAAGGGACAGGATGTTTCCCCAAAATGATGTTTAAACTAAAACTGAAGAAGAAATAGGAGGTACACTGTCTGGTTTGGGGTAGGAGGAGAACAGGATCCTGAAATGTGGGAAAAATTAGGCAATTACCAAAAAAATGAAAAACAAAACAAAAGAAAGGTAACAGGAGAAAACACACAAGATATATGGTTGGTTTACAGAGTTAAATAAAGACAAGATTAAGAATCGGTTATCAGGCTGGGGATGTAGCTCAGTGGTTAAGAATAGGTATTAATCTTGGGATATAATACAGTAATATGCACAAGGTCCTAAGTTCAATCCCTAGCACCACATACACAAAAATCATTCTTCATGTTAATGGCAATCTGAAGTCACTAGGGAATTTTAAACAGTTGAGTGTAAAACTCAGAGCAATGGTATTCATGTAAAACTAACATTTTTCTATGAATTTACATTATGAGAACTTTTACCAAATATGAAGGATATATTTTGGACAGAATTCTCTAAAATACACATAAAGTTATATACTACTTATATACAAAATCCATTCTGGACAGTGCTAAGAATCACATCCACAAGCCAAGAAAATAAAGTGAAACTGATACAGAATGGTGGCTGCCAATTGAGAAAAGCTATTCCACAGGTAGCAAGACCCCACCGCCAAAGGAGGTAAAAAGGGAAAAACAATTTCAGAGGCAAAAATTACAAAAATAAGCACTTCAAACTCCAGGTACTGATTTTGGACCTACTGAGGGCTTTTGTGTCTTTTATATAAGATATATTTACAAATTAGCAAACACTGTCTTTTATCTGTCATGGAATATTAAGCACCCATTTTATTAGTAAAAAGAATGCATTGGTCTCCATAAAACAGTGGGTTTTAGAGGTTGGAGCAGTGGCGCAGCAGTTATAGTACTTATGCATGAGGACGCGAATTTGAACCCCAGCACCATGTACACAACGTACACAATGAACAATGTATAACGTACACAACAAAGTGTCAGAGCAACAAAACCACATGAAAAACTAAATTGATTCTCTTTCTCTCACTGTCCCTCCCTCTCTCTTAAAAAAAAAATAAATAAATAAAATATAAATGTCTGCAACTTAAAAAAAAAAAAACAGTGGGTTTCAAATAGTGCTCTAAGAAGCACAAAAAGGGCCCATGTACCACTGAGGCTACTGTGGCGACTCAGTGGTCTTCAGGCCCAGAAAAACTTTAAAGAGAGCTTCACTTTCATGTATTTTGCACATTCAGTTTCCACATAAGATTTGGTTTGATAGAAGTAATTTTAAAAAATGTTTTAAACCTTTTTAAAGGTTTGAAAATTATTGGTTTATATCACTGACTCTCAAAAAAATCTATGCTAGAGGACAATGTATACATTTCTAATCTGGCAAATTGAAATTTCTGTATTTTAGAAAAATTTCACTTGAATGTAATGGCAATGGTGAATTGCTATGGAAGTTTTAAAACACATTCTGTGTTCATCTAACTTCCAACTGAAAACTTTTTTTTATCTTTTTTAATTAAAGAATTGAGTTACTGTACAATGAAAAAATGCATATAAAATAATATGCATATATTCTTAAACCAGAATTACTCCCTATTCTCCCTTCCCTCACCTGCCGCCCCCCCCCCCCCCCGCACATCTGATTGCCCTAGATTACGTATTACTACATCTTTGTTGGGTCTAATACATGAGGTTGAATACTTTTCACACAGGCCTGGGTTTAGCTCCAGCCTCCACAAGTGAGGAAAACATTCGGCCCTTGACTCTCTCTGGGTTTGGCTAACTTTGCTCAGCATGATTTCTTTCATTGCCATCCATTTACCTTCAAAGGCTAAAATTTCGTTGTTTCTAATTGCTGAGTAGAACTCGTGTGTGTACACATGCGCGCACGCGCACACACACGCTTGGATCCATTCATTGAGTGAGGGGCAACTGGGTTATTTCCATAACTTAGCTACTGTAAATTGAGCTGCTAAGAACACTGATTTTCTGTGTCACTGTAATGTGCTGATTCTAACAATAGCTAAATAATGGAAACATTCTTAAAGCCTACATCTGTTTGTGAACTGCTAGTCTTCATGAACGCTAAGATCTTTTCAAATCACAACATGATATTAATTCAAAATTCAATTAACAACTGACTAGATATGAAAGATAATGAAATATGATTCCAACTTTGCTAAAGTTTAAAAAACTGGTTGATTATGCTATCAAAGAAATTTTTTTTAAAGAGACAGTGAAAGAGAAAAACAAAAAAATCAATCTTATTTAGTTTTTCATGTGACTTTTGTTGCTCCAACACTTTATTGTGTATGTGATGCTGGGATTCAAACACACATCCCTGCATATGCCAGGCAAGTGCTGCAACCTCTGAGCCACCATTCCAGCCCCCTACCAAAGAATTTTTATTGTGGTGTAGCTCAGTGGTAGAATATGTTCAATCCCCAATGCACACACAAAATAAATTAATTCATAAAAAGAAACAAATTTAATTTTTGTAACAAATATACTATATAACATTAAAACAATGGATTTCATGAAGGCAGTTACTCCCCCGCCCCAGAATGTTTTAGAAATCTGTGGAAGAGTTTCTGGTTCACCTAAAACACAATTAGTAATTATAGGCAGGGACCAAAAATACTAAACATTCTGAAGTAGATGGGAGGGCTCACCCAAAGAACAACTAACTGTCCCATACAAGTATCAATGTCTTACTAGAAGATATTCACATGGGTTAAAAAAAAAAACTATCCGTAATTATCTGAAACTAAGATATAAAGGCAAATGTACTTTTCCAAGATAATAATAATTACAAAAATATGAGAATACAGAAAAACCGAGGAAAAAATTGTACTTCATTTTTCTCAGAACTGTACCAAAAGCTAGTCACTGTTTTAAAAGACCATGTCACTGGGGCTGGAGCACTGGCTCAGCAGTTACAGTGCTTGCCCGGCATGCGCAAGTACTCAAACCCCAGCACCCACGACACAACTAACTGTCAGAGCAACAGAAGCCATGTGAAAAACTCAGTAAAAATTGATTCTCTAAATGAATGGGATGCAATTAAACTGAAAAGTTTTTGCACAGCTAAAGATTTAGTCAAGAGCATCAGGAGAGAACCTACAGAATGGGAGAAAACCTTTGCCTGCTACACCTTGGACAGAGGCTAATATCCAGAATATACAAAGAGCTAAAAAAGCTAACCCCCTAAATCACCAATAATCCAATCAACAAATGGGCTACAGATCTAAAAAGAAACTTCTCACCAGAGGAAGTCCAGAAAGCCCCATAAATATATGAGAAAATGCTCTACATCATTAGCTATAAGGGGAATGCAAATCAAAACTTCAATGAGATACCACCTCATTCTTGTTAGAGTGGCAAAAATGAAAAATTCGAACAACAACAGATGCTGGAGGGGCTGTGGGAAAAGAGGAACACTGTCACACTGCTGGTGGGACTGCAAACTGGTTCAGCCACTCTGGAAAGCAGTGTGGAGAATCCTCAAAAAATTAGGGATGGAACCTCCTTATGACCCAGCTATCCCACTCCTGGGGATTTTCCCAAAAGAGTTAGAGTCAGCATATTATAATAATGTGGCTTCATCAATGTTTATAGCAGCTCAATTTACTATAGCTAGATTATGGAATCAACCCAGATGCCCCTCACTCGACGAGTGGATACAAAAACTTTGGTACATATACACAATGGAATACTACTCGGCCATTAGAGAAGACAATATTATGGCTTTTGAAATCAAATGGATGGAAATGGAAAGAATTATGCTAAGTGAAGTATCCCAATTTCAGAGACTCAAGGACCAAATGGTATCTCTCACCTGTGGAAGCTAGAATACATCAGGAAGCAGTATGTTAGACGGCTATGCTAATAATAACTCCAAATTGTATGATTCTCAACGCAACAGGGAGAAGACTCCCTAGCATACTTGGAGGCGTAGGGAGGGGGATGGGGGGAGGGTGAAGGAAGAACTCCTAGGATACTGGAGGGTGAGAATATGGGGGAATCATCCCAGAAGGAGATCTCTGTCCTCCATGAGATATCCATTTAACTCAGGAGTTCTTCTGGGGAAAAAGCAAGAGGGGGTACCCAAGCTGGACATCCATGATATGTGGCATTAGTCCTGAATAACTAAGTATATGTACATTGGTTCTTGAATGTTTGATAATGTTTCCCCCTCAATTGTAACTCTATATCCATCTAATAAAAAAATTTAAAAAAAAGAATAGGCTACTCTTTCAAGAGGTTGCACAGGAAAGGGAAAGAGAGATAAAGAGGACTCCTGCAGGGAAC
>PVKS010005570.1:0-84483 GCA_004027875.1 Aplodontia rufa | reverse complement strand
CCGGTTCCTTGGATTCAGCCCCTTTCACCACACAAGCCAATCAAAAGGGCTTCTGCCTCCTGGCTGTCACCTGGCGCTGTGCTGGCTAACGGGGTAGAGCAGAGCACAAGGAAGAGGGAACTTGTGACCTCAGAAAGTGGCGATAATGCTCCAGGGGACCCTGTGTCACCGTGCCATTTCACAGCCTCCCTAGCTTGCACAAGACCGCCCAGATGAGGCTGCCTGCTGGAGGACTCCTGCTCTGTCCCCTGATCTTCTGATAACTGACCGTTGCAGGCCTCTGGGCTGCCGGGCTTGAATCCCACGGAGTGTCAAAGCCACATGAAATGCTAAATAAAATTGATTTTTTTCTCTCTCACTGCCCCCTCTCTCTTCAAAAATAAATAAATAAAATGCCACACCAGTGGGCTTGCCAACGCTGATTTCGAAAGGGTTCTTTCTTTCATTGGAGAGGTTGGATCTTCTCCTTTGTAGTCTCTCATAACCAGTTACATTTTTCTTTCCTTTTTTCTTTTTCTTTCTTTTTTTTTTTTTTTTTTTTGGTCTCCAGGTATTGATCCAGGGTAACTTAACCACTGAGTCACATCCCCATCCCATTTTTATTTTTTATTTTGAGACAGGGCCTTGCTAAGTTTCTTAGGGCCTCCTACAGTTGCTGAGGCTGGCTTTGAACTTGTGATCCTCTTGCCTCAACCTCCCAGGCAACTGGAATTACAGATGTGCACCACTGCCCTGGTCTCATAACCATTTTTCAAGAGGACAGAATCTTTTTATGGTTTCAATGTCTCTTTTTTTGTACATGTAAACAGTTTTTCCTTGTATGATTCCTGACTTGTGTGTGCTGAGCACCCCTTGAAAATGAAACATTTCTCAGGGAGAATTCTTTTCGGGGAGTACTGGAGATTGAATCCAGGGGCACTTTATCATGGACCTACATTCCCAGTTCTTTGATTCTGAGACAGAGTCTTGCTAAGTTGATTAGTGCCTTGCTAGTTGCTTAGGGCCTCACTAAATTGCTGAGGCTGGGCTCCAAGTTGCAATCCTCCTGCCTCAGCCTCTGGAGTCACTGGGATTACAGGTGTCCACTATGGTGCCTAATTATGAATAGTTTTCCTATGAAATTTGGATGAACTTAACATGTGTTTTATGTTGTTGGATATTGGAGCTAAGGTCTTGTGCTTGCAAGGAAAGTACCGAGCTATTGTTATAGTTTGGATGTGCTCACCTGTGACAATTGAGGAAGGCTAACCTGAAATAATTGAGTTATAAAAGCCTGAACCCCAGGGCTGGAGTGGTTGGCGCTCTTGCCTGGCATGTGCAAGGACCCAGATTCAAACCCCAGCACCACACACACAACTATGTCAGAGAAACAAAGGCCAGGTGAAAAAATAAATAAAATTGATTCTCTGTTTTTCTCCCCCTCTCTTTTTAAAAGAAAATAATAAAATTAAAGTATTAACCCAGTCAGTGAGTTGGGATCCCCTATTAGGGGTTAATTGGCACCCGTGGGCTGTGGTGTGGCTGGAGGAGGGGGTCAGAGAATGCCTTTGGGGTACACATTCTGTATTCTGCGTGGAGCTTCTCTCTGCTCTGCTTCCTGAATTGAGGCCTTGAGCTCCCGACTTACTGGACCCGTGGTAACCACGATGTTCTGCCTCACTTCCAGCCCTGAGGAATGGAGTCAGCCTTCCATGGACTAATCCTCCGAAACCCTGAGCTCCTGAATAAACTTTTCCTCCTCAAATTGTTCTTGCCAGGTCCTTTGGTCTCAGCAGTGAAAAGCTGCGGCAGCTCTATTCCCAGCCCCTGGGGCTTTCAACCGCATCCTTTGCAAACGTGTTCTGCTTTCTTGTTATCCTGTCAAGGTTTAAGATTTTAAAAGGGAAGGGTATATTTTTAGCATCTGTTTTAAAAGATCTATGCCAGGGTTTCCTTTGCACACCAAGAACTGGAGCTTGGAGCACCTTTCTCTAAGCCCAGTTCTAGTGCCTTCCGCCTCAGAATGCCAAGTGGTGGGTGGAGATAGGAGAAATGCGGAAGAAGGAAAGTTTGTTTCAGTCTGTGGGTTCTCATCACCCCACGTAGTCTCTCCTTCTTCAGAACAGAAAGTGGGGTAGAGATTCCTGCAGTTCTTTTCAGTGAAGGACTTTCTGGTTCTCTTTTACTCTCTGGTTGATTCTTTTATTTTGACCAGAGATTGAGCCCAGGGGCGCTTAACCACTGAACCACCTCCCCAGCCCTTTTATTTATTTATTTTTTAAATTTTGAGACAGATACCTTGCTAAGTTGCTGAGCCTGGCTTTCAACTTGCAATCCTCCTGCCTCAGCCTCCTGAGTCCCTGGAATTCCAGGTGTGTGCCACCACGCAGGGCTCTAGTAAATTTTTTTTTTTTTTTAAAGAAAGAGGGACAAGGGCTGGAGCGGTGGCTCAGCGGTTACAAGCTTGCCTGGCAAGCGCAAGTACACTAGTTCAAACCCAGCACCACGTACACAACGAAATCTCAGAACAGCAAAAGCCACATGAAAAAATAAATTCAATTGTTTCTCTCTTTTCCCGCTCTCTCTGTCTCTGTCTCTCTCTCACTCACTGCCCCTCTCTCTTAAAAAGAAAGAAAGAAAGAGGGACAGTGAGAGAGAGAGAGAGAGAAACAACACAGGGTGAGAGCACTTCTGCCCTCTGTGACCATGGCATTCACACCGTGCGCTGCCTTCCAATCAGCATTTCCTCTTGGGTTACTAGTGTGTAAATGAATAGAGATTTCATTCCTTGTCCGCATTCCTTGTCCACTTGCGAAATGTATGCATCTGTAATCTCAAAGTGTAAATGGTGTACCTAAAACCATCTGTTCCCGTGACACCGAGCGTAAGGAGGAGTTTGGAAGCAGGTGAAGATGCAGGCTGTCTGTCCCCGCAGTGCTGCTGCGGCTGGGATGGGAGCCTCCGCCCTCCATCTGTGGTACTGCGCTGCCTCTGGCCTTGACATTCTGCCTGCCATTGACTCGCAGGAACCATCTGACAGGACCCGCCGCCCTGCGTACCTGAGCCCACGTGTGTGTGGAAAGTGGGGGTACGGGGGCTGGAGTGCTGGCTCAGTGGCATCGCGCTTGCCTGGCATGTGGGGTTCAAACCCCAGAAGCACATACACAACTAAGAGTCGGAAAAACAAAAGCAAGATGAGAAAATAAATAAAATTCTCTCTTAAAAAAGAAAGAGAATGGGGGTGTGCATTGTTGCTTACACGTGCAGGAGGAGAAGCAGCCAGCGCTCTTTCCCCAGCCCCCCTGCGGCAACCACAGTGCACTGTGGCTCTACTGCTAGGTGTCACACAGCTGTTCCCTAGAGTTTGCATCAGGCCAATGATGGCACAGAGTGCTTCCTGGCCAGGCTCTGTGCCGGAACGATGTCCATCGCCCTAACTGTATCAGTGAGGTCGTACAGTAGGTAACTGTCTCTACTGCACCAAGGAAGGTGGGTTAGAAAAGTACCTTCTCTACATTCTTTTGAAAACTACCGAGCTGGGCTTGGTGGCTCACGCCTGTAGTACCAGTGACTTGGGAGGCTGGGGCAGGAGGATCACAACTTCAAGACCAATCCCAGCAACCTATGAGGACCCTCAGCAACTTAGAGACCCTGACTCAAAATAAGAAAGAGAAAGGACTGGGGGTGTAGCTCGGTGGTATAGTGTTCCTGCATCAATCCCCAGTAACAAAAAAGAAAAAAGAAAAACAGACAAACAATGAAAGCGGGACTCGCTTGCAAGTCTTTCTTCTTTTTCTTTCTTTCTTTTTTTTTCTACTGGGATTGAACCCAGGGATACTTTTTGTTTTCTCATAGAGAGAGAGAGAGAGAGAGAGAGAAAGAACAACGCTTATTATAGTTTTTCATATGGCTTCCGTTGCTCCAACACTTTGTTCTGTATGTGGTGCTGGTGTTTGAACCTGTGTCCTCGCTCAAGCCAGGCAAGTGCTGGAAATGCTGACGCACTGCTCCAGCCCCTGAACCCAGGGATACTCAACTACCAAATCACATCTCCAGTCCCGCACCCCTTTTTGAGACAGAGTCTTAATTTGCTTAGGGTCTTGCTAATTGCTGAGGCTGGCCTCAAACTTGCAATCCTCCTGCCTCAGTCTCTTGAATTACTGGAATTATAGGCATTTGCCACCATGCCCAGTTCCTGCAAGTCTTTAAAAGGTGAAAGAGTGACCTATTCAAGTAAGAGCTAAGTATTATGGTACAGACCAAGGGTGCTGCCTTAGGATTGACTGAGGAAGGGCTGGAGTGGTGGCTTAGCCGTTTGGAGCACTTGCCTGGCATGCACCAGGACCTGGGTTCAAACCCCAGCACCACATACACAGCTAAGTGTCAGAGCAACAAAGTTCAGATGAAAACTAAAAATAAAATTGATTCTCTCTCTCTGAGGAGTCTAAACAGTATCCTCTGAGTGAATTGGAATCAACAAGACGGAAGAACAAGGGCTGCCTAGTTTCTCCTTGTTTGGCTTAGATGTGTCTTTCTGTCCTATTAGAAATTTTCGTTCCATTACTTGCTATCTCTTTCATTGTCTATGGATTTCCTAAAGCTGTGGTGTGGGGCTGGAGTGGAGGCTCTGTGGTTGCGGTGTTTGCCTGGCATTTGCAAGGACGTGGGTTCAAAGCCCAGCAACACGTACACAACAAAGTGTTGGAGCAATGAAAGCCGAGTGAAAAACTAAACAAAACTGATTCTCTTTCTCTCTCTCTGTTAAAAAAAAAAAGAGTATTTTAGGAACTTCCTTTGTATCTAGAAACCACTAAATGATGCAACTATTTAAAGAGTCCTGAGAAGAAATGATTATTGTGTGTGACAATGGAGGATTTAGCAGGGTCTTTAAAAAATTATAAAAGTTGAGCTTTTTCTATTAGATATCACTCTATGTAGTCTTTATGACACTCTTTAAGAGCCACGGCTTCAGCATTTATTTAGTCTATGACACTCTTAGGAGGCACTTTTGGCCATGATGTAGACTCAGGTGTAACTTGACTCTCCCAGTTCACAGCTAGTAAGGAAGAGCTGAACGGAGCTCTCAAGGGTCATACAGGCCAGGGCTTCAGAGCTGAATCCAGGATCGTGGGACCACACCTGAAGACAGACAGGTGGCCAGGAGGGACTGAGCCTGGGGTGACCCAGGGACTGAAGCAGAGCGACAGGAAGAGCAGGTAGTTAACAGGAAGGAGCCAAGTGGCGGGGATGGATTAGAAGTTCTTCATCCCCCTGCCATGTGCCCTTGCAGTGCGTGCCAGGACGGAGCGCCTCTCCATGCATGTGACTGTTTTCCTTAAGGCGGGCCGAAGCCACAGTGGGGAAGTGTGCAGCCTGCCCTGGGAGGCACTGGGCGTTTTCACAAGCCCTCCTGGCCTCTTGCCAGTCATCTCCAAAACCGTCTCTGAGTAGCTGCTGAGTGAGAGAGGCTGAGAGCTGCACTACACAGACCTGTGCTCTGCCTAGAAGCAAGGCCACGGAGCCACGCCTGAGACAGAGGTGTCCAGGCCATTTGCCACCACCTGCAGTCCCTAAATATGACACCCAGGGCCAGGTGTCAGGCACTGACTTTAGAACAGGTGTGATAAGTACCTCCCTTTTTATAGCTCAAATAAAGGAATTCTTCATTTGTTGCAAATTTTGAATTCAGTGGTCTTTATTCTGTTTCTCCAACTCAAGGTTGAACAGCTGCATCCGAGAATCCTGCGGGCTCCCGTTGTGCAGCCACCTATCATTGTTTTCCAAACCTGCTCCCTTTCTTTCAGTTTCATGACATGGAAGTCACCTGGTCTCCTGTCTCACCTCTGCCTCCACCTCCGGGTCCTCAGCCACCGGACAGAGCTCATCTCCTCACCAGCTCATGGCCATTCTGCTGCTCCGTCCCGCTCCCGCTTCCGCTTCCGTAGGCACATTGAAGTCCCCATGGTGTGGCAGTCGGTGGTGTTCCAGCAGACAGCCCTGGGTGTGATGCCAGGGCTGAGTGCAGGCCATTCTTTCCCATGGGGGACTGGTCACGTTGGGCACCCTGCAATGGCGCCTCACAGAGATGTCTGCCCCAACCAGCTCGCTCACCAAATGCCCTCCAGCACCTGACCTGGTGCTGTGCCAACTCCTCTCCTGTCTCTCTCCTCTCTCACCCTGTCTCTCTCCTCGCATTCTCTCTCTCCTCTCCCTCTCTTCTCTCTCACTCTTCTCTCCCTCCTCTCTGTCTCTCCTCTCTCTCTCTTCTCTCTCACTCCTCTCTCTCTCTGTGTGGGTACTGGAAATTGACCCCTGAGCTGTTTTATTTTTTATTTTGAAATAGGGTCTTGCTGAGTTGCTGAGACGGACCTCGAATTTGCGATCCTCCTGCCCCAGCGTCACTGGTTACCGGGTTTGCCAACTTAGACTTATAGAACCCTCACCAGGCTGAATAGCTCTCCTTTCTCTCGAGACCCCCACTGGGCCCTCCCCATCTCAGTGCAGCATTTCCTATTCCAGGAGAACAACTCCCCAGTGTTCTCCCTGTACCCTTTTCTGATGTGTCCCCCAGGTCTCCCCTGCTGGTTCTAGAAACGCCCTTGAGGACTTCCTTTTTTCAAACCAGAGCACCTAGCTCTGTGCCCACATTTCATAGATGATGAAATAAAGCGGGGAAGTGGACAGCAAAATCCTGGAGATTTTTTAAGGCTGAAAATGTTTGAATGGTTTGAAGTCTTTTAAATGTCTGCCAGTCTTTAAATTGAAGTTCATGAAGATCATGCTGGAATTGCTTCCCAGACCACAGGGGGTTTGCTAAATGCCTTGGCCCACATATATTGACCGATAGGTGGTGCTAGGACCCGTGAATTGAGGATTCCCGGGCTCAAGGCCCCTCCATTGAATGGACTTTTTCTATTCAATCAATTAATAGAATGTTTAATTAGAAGCCCAAGTCAGACTAATAAAATCTCCCTGCAAGGGGTGATAGCCCTGTGTGGTTTATGTGGCATAGGATGAGACAAGGCTCCTTTGGGAAGCCTTGGATAGAGGCTGTGCCCTTTCCTGTAGCTGTGAGAGGCTCTGCAGAGTCAGGGACCCTCTGGCCTTGCAGGAGACTCCCAGCTTGTCCTGGTTGGCGAAGGGCGTGACCTTGGGCTCCACCTGGCCTGGGCCTAAAAGCCAGCGTTGCCTCCACCCCTTGGGGTTTGATCTTGGGCGGTTGCCCTCCCTAGAATTCTGTATTATGACTCATGAGAAACAGAACCAAAAAGAAATATATACAAAGAGAAAAGTGAGAGAGAGCGAGAGTTATTTTGAGTGGTTGGCACATGCACTGTGAAAGCTGGCAAGTCTGAAGTCCCTAGGGCAGGCCAGGAGCCTGGAGAGTCCGGGAAGGGCTGAATTTACCCTCTCAAGTCCAAAGAAAGTCTGCAGGCAGAATTCCTTTCTTTCAGGGAAAAAGTCTTCTCTCTTTAGACCTCAGACCTGTGATGGAGAGTAATTTGCCCTATTCAGAGTCTGTTGATTTAAATGTTAATCACATCCAAAAAGCACCTTCCCTAAAGCCTCTAGCCTGGAGTTTGAAAAATATCGGGGCACAACAGCCTAGAGAAGTTGAAACAAAATGAACTATCGCATATATCCATCGGCATATACACAATGGAGTTTTATTCGGCCATGAAGAAAAATGAAAAACCATGGCATTTGCAGGAAGACGGATGGAACTAGAGACCACCACCTTTAGAGAAGTAAGTCAAACTCAGGAAGTGCAAGGGCGTGTGCAGAAGCTGGAGAGGAAAAAGGAAGTGAAAGGTGGGGGTGGGTCTCATGAACATCAAAGGGTGGGAGGGAGGGCAGGCGGGGGAAGTGCTGGAGAGGGATATTGGCAAGTTATACTGTTATATTGTGCGCAGGAACAAATACAACACGGGGCTGGAGCAAATAGTGACAGCAAATCCCATTGATGTGTACAACTATAATGCAATGCACCAAGAAAAATGTGGAAAAAAGCTAAAAAAAAAAAAGCTGTTCTTAGGGGCTGGAGCAGTGGCTCAGCAGTTTCGGCGCTTGCCTGGCAAGCACAAGGACCCAGGTTCAAACCCCAGCACCACGTACACAACTGAGTGTTGGAGCAACTAAGGCCATGTGAAAAACTAAATAAAGTTGTTTCTCTCTTTCTCTGTCTCTCTCACTGTCTCTCTCTCTTAAAAAAAAAAAAGCTGTTCTTAGAGTCTTTTGCCCACTTAAAATAAAAACAAAATAAAATAAAATTAACCATCACAACATCCATCTACTTTCTTTAAAAATGGTCAATAATGGGGTTATGTTGTGCTGAATTTTATTTTTTTGTGAGTCTCAATCCATGACATTATTCTGCACAGACAGCTGCTTTTTTTGTTACTCTGACATGGTGAACTGTGTGACCTGGACCCTGAGATTTCCAGATTGTGGGAGATGCTGGGGGATGGGCAAGACTGACCCAAGGAGGCTGACAGACATGGATCTGAATGAGGAGCAAAAGACCTGGGCCCAGAGTTGTCTGCCAGAAGCTTGTGACGGGAGCTGGACTGGAGTCCCCAAGTGCCACTGGAGCTGTTTTGTAACCGAGCTTGTTAGGCCTGCTTTCTTCTAGAACTAACCACTTGGGCTTGGTGCAGACTTACTGCAGGGTGCTGTCTGGGAATTGGCTGCAAGTGCCTGAGTCAGTAAATGGTCTTTCTCTGCACATCCAGGGCCTGTACCTGAGCAAGTCACCTGTGGCTCAGGTAGCCAAGCCTCTGGGGACTTGGACACCTGGAATGTTCTTTCCCTCACTACCAAGACTATGCACATATAATCTTTTCATAGAATGTTTATTTTTTGTGGTGCTGGGGATTGACTTTGTGGCTTGAGCATTCTAGGCAAGTGCTGCACCACTGAGCCACATCCCCAACCCACTACCACTTTTAAAATTCAGAGTGGTGGCACACACCTGTAATCCCAGCTCAAGTTAGTATTAATCTGAAGTAGACCATTTTTTTTAAGAGAGAAGGACAGTGAGAGAGAAAGACAGAATCAATTTTTTCTTTTTAAAGAGATAAGGACAGTGAAAGAGAGAAAGAGAGAGAGAGAGTATCAATTTTATTGAGTTTTTCACATGGCTTTCGTTGCTCTAACACTTAGTTGTGTACGTGGGTACTGGGGTTTGAACCCACTTACTTGCACATGCCGGGCAAGTGCTGTAACTGCTGAGCCACCACTCCAGCCCCTGAAGTAGACCATTTTATTTTGTTAATTAATTAATTAGTTTTGGGTACCAGAGATTAAAGTGAGGGTTGGTTAATTACTGAGCCACATCCCCAGCCCTTTATTTTTTTTTTATTTTGAGACAGGGTCTCACTAAGTTACTCAGGGTCTCACTAAGTTGCTGAGGCTGGCTTTGAACTTGGGATCCTCCTGCCTCAGCATCCTAAACGGCTGGGATTACAAGTGTGCACCACTGCCAGGCTCTTTTGAATAGTTTTTAAGGAGCTTTCTTTTCTCCAGTAGAATATATTCCACATCCCCAATACTTTCCCTTTCATATCATTAAATAAAACTCACACTTCATAGTTTTGGTATTTGCTTACAATGAAAGCACAAGTGTTCCATTTCCCTTTTTACACATTTTTTGAAATAGTGAAGTATGGGTGTGTTTTATTCTTTAAAGCAATACCTCTCTTTAAGTGACCAATTTAAAATTTTGCCTATTTCTTTCTTTTTGAAGAGAGAGAGGGACAGCGAAAGAGAGAGTCAATTTTATTGTGGCTTTCGTTGCTCCGACAATTCATTACGTGCATGGTGCTGGGGTTTGAACCTGCATCCTCGCGCATGCCAGGCAAGCGCTGTAACCGCTGAGCCAGCGCTCCAGCCCCCAAACTTTGCCTATTTAAAACCCCATCCAGGTGCTGGAGCAGTGGATTGCCAGTTACCACGGTTGCCTGACATGCAACTAAGTGTCCGAGCGATGACAACCAGATGAAGAACTAAATGAAGTTGATTCTCTTTCTTCTCTCTTTAAAAAAAAAAGAAAAAGAAGAAACCCATAAAGTTGATTCTTTCTCTCTCTCTCCCTCCCTCCCTCTCTCTTAAAAAAAAAAAAAAAAAGAAAAAAAACCCAGCAAAAAACAAAAAACCCCGTCCTTCCCCTGAGGTTTGGTTTGAGGCCCCGTGAGGGTAGCAGGCGTCAGATCTGACGGCTTGCCATAGATAGGCCCTTCAGGCTTTATCTGCTCATCCATCAGTTATGACAGCCTTGTCAGCCGTGGGCTTCCTGTCTCACAGTGGTCACTGCTAGAAATGTTCTTCAACATGCAATCGAATCCATGTCATTGCTTTTGTGGACGCTCTGGGACACTTTGACAGTTACGTGGATGTCATTGAACAAAATCTTCATCGCCTTTGCTTGGAAGAAGCCTGCCAGGCAAGGGCTGGAACCGCTGAGCCACCGCTCCAGCCCCGACACTTTTTTTTCAAGAGAGAATCAATGTTATTTATTTTATCATCTGGTCTTTGTTTCTCTGACACTTCATTGTGTACGTGGTGCTGGGGCTTGAACCTGTATCCTCAATCATGCCAGGCAAGTGCTGTAACCACAGAGCCACCGCTCTAGTCCTAGACACATTTTTGATAACATGTAGGATGCAAGTGTGGGGCAATTCCTAATGGAAGCTCTTTGAGGCTTAAACCAAAGTTGGGATCCACCTACCAACTGTTCACAGTTTCCCCTCTTCTCTGAGGTAGAGAGAAAGCAACAGAAAAATCTCCATGTCCGCCACCCACAGACCCCTTTACAGAGGTGTCTGAGCTCCTTGAAGGGATGATCCACACCTGGCTGGTGCCACATCATGCCAGGCTACCTGTGGAAATGGCTTCCTTCAGTACTGTCTGGGGCTTACCACTTCCTTTTGCAGGGCAGCAACTGAGTCAGTGGCCCTTGCTGGGTAGCTGAGTGGCTGTAACATGCTTTGAAAACTGCCTGTCATGGCTGAAGCAGTGACTCAGCGGTTGGAGCCCTTCCCTAGCATGTGTGAGGACCTGGGTTCAAACCCCAGCACCACACACACAAGTAAGTGTCAGAGAAGCAAAGGCCAGATGAAAAAATAAATAAAATTGATTCTCTCTTTCTCTCTCTCTTCCTCTCTCCCTATCTCTTAAAAAAATGTTTGTACATAAATGTTCATAGCATTTTTCACAACAGCTGAGGTAGACATAACCCAAATGTTCACCAAATGACAAACGGATAAACAAAATTCAGTATATCCATACTATGGAATGTTTCGCTTTGTTTAAGAGAGAGGGACAGTGAAAGAGAGGGAGAGAGAGAGAGAGAGAACCAATTTTATTTAATTTTTCATGTGGCCTTCGTTGCTCTGACACTTGTTGTGTCAGTGGTGCTGGGGTTTGAACCTGTGTCCTCGTGCATGCCAGGCAAGTGTGGTAACTGCTGAGCCACCGCTCCAGCCCCTGAATTTATTCTTTAAAACAGTGTAACAGTAAGTAAAGTTCTTTGAAGAGTTGTGAAAAAGGGGAACCCCCTCCAAGGGTGGAGAGGGAGTTCCTCGAGGTGCTGAGGAAGTGTTAAGGGGGCACTAAGAGGGAGGGCGGTTAGGGGTCCCGTCCAAACCCGTGCAGAGAAAGCAGTCTGAGATGTCGTTGACTCTGGACAAGTTGAGAAGTTGAAGACTTGACGTATCAGGGTAATAAGCCCTGAGAAAGGGTTGACATCAGGATGAGTAGCTGTGTCGAGCTGGCGCTGGATCTCCTTTTCCTGCTCTTGGATGGTCACGTGAACTTGAGGAGCCCCCTGAGTGTAAAGTCTTCAGATTCTAAGTGAAGGCACGGGTAGCTTGGGCCCTGGCCATGTTATGACTTTGGAAACATTAGCAAAGTTGTTAGAAACATAGCATTTAGCTTTTAAAATGGCTTATGTGTCCTTGGGTTGTAGTCCCAAGTGATTCTGTAAAACAGTTTACTCTTTAGGGTTAACTTCTGTCTGGTAGAGATATTTCCTTTGGCTGTGTAACCTCCTAGTTTTATTTACCATTGAGAGAATTAATAAGTATGCACTTCAAGAAATGTTTAAAAAGAACCATTGTGGGGCTGGAGTGGTGGCTCAGCGGTTACGGCGCTTGCCTGGCATGCGCCAAGTACACGGGTTCAAACCCCAGCACCACATACACAGCTAAGTGTTGGAGCAACGAGGGTCATGTGAAAAACTCAATAAAAATTGATTCTCTCTCTCTCTCCTTTGTCCTTCTCTTAAAAAAAAAAGCCATTGTTTTTCCTAAATGTAAGAATCCATGTAGGACTGAATTTTGGTTATACTCTCCTACCAGGTGTTTAAGAACAACTTGATCAAAAACTGATCTTGTTCCTATCTATTGCTACAAGTCAGCTGAGATCTGCCAGGGTCACTCTTGGGGAACTTGTGAAAAGTCTCTTGGCTCTTCTACCAGTTGTGCCATCTGCCAGGATAGAGGGACTCGCAGACCACATTTGGCTTCGTTTGGAAGAATCTGGGACATTGCCCTTCAATGATCATCCTCTTTGCAGAATGTTCACCGGCTGGCTTTCTGTTCTCTAGAGTCACTTGATCCCCCTGATTGGGAGGTCATGTTGCCCAGAGCTGTCAAGCCTGTAGAGAAGTCTCATTGTCCCCCAAGTTTTGCTGAACAAACAGGGCAAGGGCCAAAATATTGACTATTTTCCTTGACCTTCTAACTGTCTTAACTTTGGTCTCCTTCATTTGGTGTTAAGCATCCAGCAGGCCAGTTTAACCAGTCTTAAAGTGGAAATACTATGTTACAGGTTTATAGTTACCCTTTTGTTTAATTAGGATCAATAACAGTGCTTGAAATTAGTCAAATATCTCGTCTGTCTTGTAGGTGATGGTGTCTTAATTCAGGTTTTTCTGTTAGAAGTAGTACTTCTGCAAAACACTAATAGGCAGCAGTTTTAAAGTTTTACAAGGAAAATACAACAAGGAATTAGCAAGAGCAAATAAACTTAATTTTACCTTGGAGCCACAAGGTGAGGCTGGGTCTTAGCTCAGGTGAGGCAGAACTCTTTTTTTTTTTTTTTAAAGAGAGAGGGACAGTGATACAGACAGAGAAAGAGAGAAACAACTTTATTTAGTTTTTCACATGGCCTTAGTTGCTCCAACACTCAGTTGTGTACGTGGTGCTGGGGTTTGAACTCGTGTACTCGGGCATGCCAGGCAAGCGCCGAAACCGCTGAGCCACCGCTCCAGCCCGAGGCAGAACTCTTGACAAATAGTAAGTATTTCTTTTTTTCTGAAGTTGATCAAAACAAACAGATAAGTCAGGGTTTGAAATGGTGGTGTGACCCTTCTGTCAGCTACAATAAACCTTCATAAAGAATTACAAGGGATGATAGGAAGGGAGGAGAAGGGGAAATGTCGGAACTGAGATAAAGCAAGGTATATTCCAAGCAGTTATAAATGTCACTGTATATACTATAGCCATGTACATAAAAAATGTTCTTCAAATGTGTAAGAGTTATGTCACTGTATTTGGGTTTTTTAGGAACAATATAGGACCCAGAAGAAAGGCAAGGGATCAGGGGATGGGAGGAAGGAGGCAGAGGGATGTGGGGGGATGGATATTGAACAAATTATATTGCTGTATTGTGTGCATCTAGGAATATGTGACAACTAATCCCAACATTATGTAAAACTACAATGCACTAATAAAAATAAATTTAAAAAGTAAACCTTCAGGGGCTGGAGTGGTGGCTCAGTGGTTACAGCACTTACCTAGCATGTGCTAGGACACGGGTTCAAACCCCAGCACCACATACACAGCGAAGTGCTGGAGCAATGAAAGCCACATGAAAAACTAAATAAAATTGATTTTCTGTTTCTCTCTCTCTCTGTCTTTCTCTTTAAAAAAAAAAGTAAACCTTCATAAACTTCCATTTACACACAAGCTTCTGAGATTCACCTCCCACAGATCTTGCGCAGCAGCTTCCTGAGACGCTCTATATTTCTTCATCCAGAAACGCTTCTTTCTTTATGCAGAAACATTTCTTTCATTTTAATTTCCATATCAAAGAATATTTCCATACCAATAACCTTTTATATCTCTTTACTTGTTGACCCTTTCTTAAATCTGCATTCTGACACAATCCTTATGAAACTTCCAATGTTCCCAATTACCTTTTCTTTTTTTTAAGGTGAAATGCGTTTATACTATTCAGGTCAAAACCATTGAGAAATAAAAATGAGATTGTCAAGAGAAACAATATCAGTGATCAAAGACTGATTTATAAAAGCAACCCATTAATGATAAAGACTCTATTCATTTAAAACAAATTTAAGCCAGGTTTAAAATGAACAATGTTTAAAGGACTGCACTTGGTTAATTTGCCGGCCTTATACTATGTAACACGTAGACAAGAGCTTGAAAATTTAGTTCTCAGATATACCGGGTCTCTAGTCATACATGTCTAGAATGTCAACAATGATACCTGAAATAACAGTTGCTTATTTAACCAATTGTAGAACAATCATTCAAGACTTTAAAACAGGTACAAACCCTAGATTTAGTTTCTCTAATAACATAACAGACATAAGAAATCATCTTGATAAGCATACCAATGTTTTAAGAAACCCTGTTTTTAAAGAATTAGACTTTTCTTATTAGTATATCTTTCCTAAATTTCCCAGTTGCTGATTCTTTCCTAAACTTACATTTGGAAGAAATTCCCAATTACTCGTAAGGTGAAATACTTTGTTTTATACTAAAGTCAAAACAATTGAAACTTTTGTACTCTTTATACCCCTGTTATACCTGTTAGAATTTTAGCTCTTAACAATTCTGATTTCAGTGAAGATCCAGAAACAAAACAACCTTAAATTTTTCCCATTTATGGGGCTGGAGCGGTGGCTCAGTGGTTGTGGTGCTTGCCTGGCATGCATGAGGACTCGAGTTCAAACCCCAGCACCACGTACACAACTAAGTGTTGGAGCAAAGAAAGCCACATGAAAAACTAACTAAATAAAGTTGTTTCTCTCTTTCTCTCTCTCTCTCTCTCATTGTCCCTCTCTCTTAAAATTTTTTTCCCATTTATCAACAACTTGTAACACATTTAATAGACCCAAATATGTATTGCCCTACACAATTCAAGAAAGCAAGAGCATCTGAACTTAGTTAGCAGCAGGAATCAAATGTCTCTTAGCAAACATGCTTGAAGATTAATCCCATTTATGTTATCAGACAACTGTGGACAACCGCACAAGCTGTTTTTCCCTGTTGAAGAAAAAATCCTAGAAGCAATGAATGTTACACTTAACATTTAGAGAAACCAATATTCTATTGATTGGCCACCTAGAAAAATATGTGGGGTAGAAATTTCAAAGATATCTTTACTCCTATTTAATCAATTTAAATTGAACCTCTTTAAATGTTTGAGTCACATGAGCAGAAAGTTATTTGGATCCATTTTTTTAAAATTTAGTTTATGAGCACTCATTTAAGCCAATGTGGTACCATGTTGACACAACATACAACACACATGTAGACAGACACAACACAGGTGTGCACACATATAGAAAGCCAACAGTGATTTGAGGGGGGAGGGTTCTGAGGAGGAGGAGGAAGAGCTGTAGCTGTAGGAGAAAGGGGTGGAGGGTCTGCAGCTGTGGTGGGGGGAGAGGAGGAGGAGGACTGGAGGATGGGAGGGTGGAGCTGAGAGCAGTTCCGGGGATCTGAAAATGAGGAAGAAGATGCAGGAGAACAATGGGGGAGAGGTTTGGGATCATCCCTGGCCAGAGGAACTTGGGGTAGTAGAACAGGAAGAACAAAGGGAAGGACGAGAGCACAGATCCCAAAAGACCTCAACATATGGCATCTCTGACCATCTCCCTGTCCAGCGACAGTAATTGTCTAGTTTAGTGGGGATCTGAAAGTCAAAAGTTCCTTCTGGAAGCCATTTTAAGCCACTGTCTAAAAGGTACTGAGGCCAGGCCATGGTTGAATAAAAGACCAGTGGCTTATGGTGTAAGTCTTGAGAGGGTCCGAATTTAGTAAAATTAAGGTACAGACAGCCCAAGGGAGTCTTGGGGTCCAGAGAAGATTCGGTGTTTCCCATGGCCTTTCAGTGTTACCTGGGGGGGGGGGCAAACAGGAGCAGAAAGAGGCGGGCCAAATTCTGATCCTGTTTGCCTGAGGAACCGGAAGCGGGTAGGCTGGAGGCTGGGATGTCTCCACAGTCTACAGGGACCAAATGGAACGGGTGGGGGTCTGTGGCACCTGTGACTTACAAACAGACCCCCGTAAGGGAGAGTGCAACCAGAAGGCCAAAGGAAATGCAAGGGAACTTACCCCACTTCTGTTGCTGGATGAAGGGAAACAAAATGGTGCAGGAGCTTCCTGGTTCATCTGTGGGAGAGGGTGGACCTCAACCCCAGGGGGGAGGCCCGAGGACCCTCCTGGGTTTTGGCACCAAATGTAAGATCAGATGTGGGTGACAAAAAAGGAGTCAGACCAAAGGGCAGCTGAGCAAAGCTTTTATTGGGATCGCTCTTGGGTAAGGTTCACTGGTCCACCAGAGTGAGAGGGCCAGAGAAGTCCCACGCAGCCCTGCCGGGCAGCGACTTTATAGCCTGGGGTGGGCAGGGGAAGTGCGGGGCCTTGTGGCCTTTGGGGATTGGCTGGGGACTCCATCAATCATCGGCAACTGGGAGTCACCATTGGGGTTTATCTGTCAGCACCTGATTGGGCTGCCTGATACCCTGTCCCCATCCAGTCACCTGAAACCAATCTAACACTAACCATGGAGATGCTTGGTGTCACTTCTGCCCTTTGGTCAAGGCAGCCATAAAGATCTCCCAAGTTTTAATGATGTTGGCCAAATTACATTGTTATATTGTGTGCACGTATGAATGTGAAACAACAAATCCCACCATTACAACTATAATGCTCCAATAAAAATATGGAAAAATAAATAAGAATTACCTTAAAAAGAAAAAAAGATTCTGGGCCTGGAGCGGTGGCTCAGCGTTTAGAGTGCTTGCCTGGCATGCATGAGAACCCAGGTTTAAACCTCAGCACTGCATACACAACTAAGTATTGGGGCAATGAAAACCAGATGAAAAGCTAAATAAAAATTGATTTTCTCTTCTTTCTCTGTCTCATTTTCCCTCTCTCTCTTAAAAAAAAAAAGAAATTGTTATTAAAAAAAAAAAGATGGGTGGGCTGGAGCGGTGGCTCAGCAGTTTTGGCGCTTGCCTGGCATGCACAAGGACCCAGGTTCAAACCCCAGCACCACATACACAACTAAGTGTTGGAGCAACTAAAGCCATGTGAAAAACTAAATAAAGTTATTTTTCTCTTTCTCTGTCTCTCTCACTGTCCCTCTCTCTTTAAAAAAAAAAAGATGGGTAAAAGATTGAATAGACATTTGACTAAAGAATATGAGAATATGCACGGCGGGGCTGGAGCGGTGGCTCAGTGGTTACGGCACTTGCCTGGCAAGCATGAGTACGCGGGTTCAAACCCCAGCACCACATACACAACAGAGTGTCATAGCAATGAAAGCCACATGAAAAACCAATAAAATTTATTCTCTCTCTTTAAAAGAGAGAGAGAGAGAGACTCCTATATGTCCAGGTGAGTGGGAAAGTATGAGAGCCATACAATGAAATACAATTCAGCAACAGGAAAGAAGTAACTACTGAGACATGCAGTCACACAGCTTGCTCTTAAAATCATTAGGTTGAGTGAAAGAAGCCAGATGAACAATACAGACAGTATTATTTGATTTCTATAGCAGTCTAGAAAATGGAACCTAGCTACAGAGATGGTCAGGAGCACGGTGGCTGTCTGGGCTGAGATGGCCTGGAGGGGAAGGATGATGAACAGAATGAGAGGACTTTCGCTGTGCGCTCAGCATCTTACAGCTCGGTCATTGGGCCCACTCAACAACGAGAGGGAGGGAGCCATAAAGCCATGGGCCCTGGGAGGGAAGGGTGTTCCAGGGCTCTGGTGGCCAAGGCCTTCTTGGGACCAACAGGAAGCAGAGGCACCCATTAGAGTGACATGTGGGGGCCATGGGTGGCAGGGCCTTGTGGTAGAGGTCAAGGCATGAAGAGGCAGGGTGGGGCAGCGAATGGTCCCAGTTCCTCCCTCCTCCCGCGCCTATTGGTCCCTTTGCACGGGTAGAAGCCTGACCTTCATTCATTCTCTTCCCAAGTGCAACCCAGTTTCGCCTAGGAACTGCCAGGTTGCAAATGAAATCCACCAGGGTCAACTGACGCCCCTCCTCTCCCTAGCTTCCAGAGGGGCCCAGATGATCCAAGCCTGCTCAGCACCCTGACCACAGGGACTGGTTTGGCAAATAGATGATCCAGGATAGGTCGTTGAGCACCGCCCTGACTAACAGGAACGAGCTCTCCCTGAGCTGGGGTGGCTGAGCTGTTGGGTGGGAGCCTTGAGAGCCTGGTAGATGTCTCTCCGCTGTCTGGGGAGAGTCTGCTGGAGAGTCAGGCTGCAACAGGTGGCAGAGCAGAGGGAAGAGATGGGCTTCCCGCAGCACCCTTGAAGCCCATGGTCCCAGGCATGTCCGAGCCCTGGATCTCCCTAGGGCTTCACGGTTTCGTGGGCCAATGAATTGCCTCTGTGAGTGGACTGCAGTTGGGGTCCTGTTCTTCGCAACTGAGCAATTCTCTGTGCTTTACCCCAACACTGCTCCCTCCAGCGCCCAGGCCAGGGGCTTTCCGAGAACCCCGGATGTTGGGTTGGCCCACAATTGCCCCACGCCTGTGTCTGCACTCACCCTCCACACCAGGGAGGAAGCAGACACCAAGCCTTGATCCTGGCTGCGGAAGGGGTGCAGTTGGAGAAGGGCTGCAGTGCGTCCCAGGCTGATATGGACGTGATGATCCAACCAAGGCTTCTGGGAGGAACCAAGTCCAGCCCTGCGGTGGCACTGCTCCTGCTGTTGTTCACCTCGGGTGAGGTCCTCCCTCTCCCCGAGAGATTCTGAGCTCTCTCCCTTTCTATGTGGGTGGGGGTGGGGTGGTAATAGATATATTCGGTGCCGGAGCCTTTGTGGGGCCTCTTAGGGGACAGGGGCAGAAGCCATGGGCTAGGGAGCTGCTGCTATGAGAGCCTGTGGGTCCCTCACGTGCTTCCCAGTGGGGACCCCAGGACCTGAGCGGTGGAGGGCACTGAGAAGAGGAAGGGCAGGAGGAACCCCTTGAGCTAGACAGGCACAATTCTGGAGGGCAGAGGAGGTGGCGGTGATCACCAGCAGAATGCTGTCCTAGGGCACAGGTGTAGTAGAAGCAGGTGACGCGTGTTGGTCGCTGGGTACTAGACCCTATCTCACTGGACCCTATGACAGTTCGGGTCCTTAGTGCCTGGAGGGCGACCATAATGGGTGAGCAGGGTCTGGCTGGATGGCGGAGTTGGGCTGGAGCAGGCGTGGGCCACAGGAGGCTGAGCAGCACTCAGGGCACAGGTGGTGCCCTGCTGGGAAGTCTTGAGCGGAGGGAGGATGGCGGGAGAGGGCGCTGAGATGTCAAACCCCATTCTCTAGGGTGGGAAATCGGCAGGGGGCCTGTTCCTCACTGTGATTGGTCAAAATGAGACCAGAAAGAAACTGAGCGTCCAGCAAAGACCTGGCCTGGGTGATGTCAAGGACGGAGACTCAGAGGGGCTGCTGGGACTGTGGGAGGACAGGAGGCTTGAAGAGGAAGTGGTCAGGGTCAAGTGCTGCAGAGAGGTTGAGAGACAAGGCCATCAGCCAGGGACCAGGTCTTGGTGTTTCGGTGAGGTCGGAACAGAACTTGCTCTTTCCTTCCTTTCTCTCTCTCTCTTTTTTAAGAGAAAAAGGGACAGTGAGAGAGAGAGAGAGAGAATCAGTTTTATTTAGTTTTTCATGTGGCTCTTGTTGCTCTGACACTTAGTTGTTTATGTGGTGCTGGGGTTTGAACCCATGTCCTCCAGCATGCCCGGCAAGCACTGCAACTGTTGAGCCACTGCTCCAGCGCGAGGCTTGCTTTTTCTGAAAATGAAATCCTTTGATTTTTGTCAGATTGTAATAGTAAAGGGTGAAAAATGACATTAAAAGGAGTATTCTTGGGGCTGGAGCGGTAGCTTGGCTGTTACGGTGCTTGCCTGGCATGCACAAGGACATGGGTTCGAACCCCAGCACCACGTACACAACGAAGTCTTGGAACAACAAAAACCACCAGAAAAACTAAATAAAATTGATTCTCTCTTCTCTCTCTCACGCTGACCCTGTCTCTTTAAAAAAGAAAAATCACAAGGTATTCTGCCCAGATTCCCACCATTTACTGTTTTATAATTTTCTCTTACTGTCTTTCTGAACTCTCTCCTTCGTCTCTCTCTCTTTGGTCCTGGGAATTGAATTCAGAGCTCAGGAGGCTCTGCCACTGAGTTATATTTCAGCCCTTTTTGATTTTTTTAACTTTGAGACAAGGCTTTGTGAACTTGCTCGGGCTGGCCTTCAGCTTGCGAGCCTCCTGCCTCAGCCTCCGTGTTGCTAGGATTACAGGTGTGCACCACCACATCTAGCTAGATGTGATACACTTTGTCCCTATGGTCGTCAGTTGCTATTTCCTAAATATACGGAACCTCTTATATAATACAGTACACTAACAGAAATCAGAAAATTAACTGATAAAATCTGATGCAACCTATGGATCTTACTCAAGTGGTACTGGTTGTCTCATCACTATTGTTTAGAGGAAAATACAATGTTTCTTCAGGTGCAGGGCCAATCTAGGATCACACGCAGCATTTAGCTGCCCCGTTTTTAGCCTCTATTCCAGAACAGGCAGGAGCCTGGGTCAGTCACTCTGTGGCCTATCCCTCAGTTTGGCCTGTCGCTTCCTCGTGGTTAGATTCAGACTGCATTTCTGACAGGAAATACCTTGGAAGGACATTGTGTCCTGGGTGCAGCATGCAGGGGGCATGTGCTGCTGTCTGTCCCATTCCTGTGATCTCAGCTTCCACCGTGTGGTGACTCTATTGTAAAGTACTATTTTTTCTTCTTTATAGTTAACAAGTAGTATGTACCCAGGTACCCTGAAGAAACTCAGAACCCCAGAGAGCTCATCCACTAGTGTTTTTGGCCACTGACGAATCCAGCTGAGACAATGTACTGTGCTGTCAAAGGGAGGTTTCTAATTTCATGATTCCTTCCACATGCACCAGTTGGAAGTCCATGGATTGTGTGTGTGTGTGTGTTCTCTTTTTGTGCTAGGAATTGAACCCAGGGGTGCTTAACCACTGAAACAGCCCTTTTTATTTTTTAAGACAGGGTCTCACTAAGTTGCTGAGGCTGGCTTTGAACTCGTGATTCTCCTGCCTCAGCCTCCAGAGCTGCTGGGATTATAGGTGTGTGCCCCTGTGCCTGGTTGGACTGAGTTTTTTTATTTTTATTTTTATTTTTAAAGAGAGAGGAACAGTGAGAAAGAGAGAGAGGGGAAGAGAGAGAGAGAGAGAGAGAGAGAGAATCAATTTTATTTAGTTTTTCATGTGGCTTTTGTGGCTCTGAGACTTCTTTGTGTATGTGGTGCTGGGGTTCGAACCTGCATCCTTGCGCATGCCAGACAAGCACCGTAACCACTGAGCCACCGCTCCAGCCCCTGGACTGTGCTTTTGACAGTGTTCTGTCTCCCTCTTACTTGCCTCTGGTCCGGGCCTAGCTGATCAAGGCTTTCGATGAAATTCTGCCATATTCACCTACATCTCTCCATTCTCTTCCCCATTAGCTTCCTTTTTGCATTTTATTTTTAGTGAAATATGCATACAATACTACATAAAATAACAATAAAACAAATATTCACCATTCAGCTAACACAACTTTCCTGAGGTTTCCAGCTGGAGCACCTGATCTCTTGGCTCTTCATTCCCTGGAAAGCACGTTGTGCTCCAGCCCACAGCTGGGCCCCCCTCCCCAGCTCACCTCACCTAGCCCCTGTTCACCCTACCTTTCCCATTACTCCTTTACTTCTTTCCTAACTAGAAACGTGAACTTTGGGACTTGGTACATTTGGTGTTTAACTCTTTCAATTTACTGATGGAAAAATTAAGACCCAGGAAGATGAAACGGCTTGCTCCTAGCCCAGCAGCAAGAGACAGCGCAGAAGTAGGATCCTGGTTTCCCAGTAATTTATAAGATCAGCCCGTAATTCATGTCCTAGAATACTGACATGATAGCCCGTGCACCGAGTCCTCAGATATTTAATTACATGCTATCCAGCGCTGCTCACTACTGTTCAATGCATGTCAGTCTGGTTTTTTTTTTTTTTAACGTCTTTAGGTCCCTTTTTGGTAGGACCTGTATTTTAAATCTCTGTATTCACCATAGGGCCCAAGACTTACTATATGTCTAAGAGTTGCATTGACAATGTCAGGTGCTGGACCAATCACTTTACATTTTTTTTTTTTTTTTGGTACTGGGGATTAAACCTAGGTGCGCTTCATCACTGAGCCACATCCCCACCCCCCTTTTTGATGTCTTACTTTGAGACAGGATCTTGCTAAATTGTTTAGGGCCTTGCTAAGTTGTTGAGGCTGGCTTTGAACTTGCAATCCTCCTGCCTCAGCCTCCAGGTCGCTGGGATTACAGTGTGCGTGACCGCCCTCGGTTGGCTATACTGTTTTTTCCTTTACTCTTCGCAATAATTCCTGACAGTTCTGTGCTATTGCTCCTTCCAACCAATGGGAAATGGAGGCACTAAGATCTTAGAACCTCCCAGCCCTACACAACAATCCAGTTCTGGCCTCTGGACTTCAAAGCCTGTGTCCTTCCCATTCAACGAGGCTGCTGCATCCCAACAGTACCTGTTGGATGACAGGTGAACTGCTTGGGAGCACTGCGAAGCACATAACGTATAGTTGTTCTCACAATTTTTGATTTCACTTTGCAGTGCATCCCTGGGACAAAAGAGGGTTCTAGCGGATGCTTCTCCCGCCACCTCCCTCGCCCAGGATACAAGTGGGGCTTTGCAATCTGCCATATGACTCCACTGACAGTTAAGTTTTAGAAAGCGGTGCAGATGGCCTTCAGGGGAGGCAGGCAGGCTTGTACATGGAGAAATGTCACTCATACCTTTGTTAGCAAAACCAGCCCCGTAGCCAGGTGTGGTGGCCCTTGCCTGTAATACCAGCCACCATGAAGGCTGAGGCAGGAGGAGCACAAGTTTGAGGCCAGCCTCAGCAACTGGGTGAGGCCCCATCTCAAAATAAAAAATAAAAATGTGGGGCTGGAGCGGTGGATCAGCGGTTATGGTGCTTGCCTGGCATGCGCAAGTACGTGAGTTCGAACCCCAGCACCACGTACACAATGAAGTGTTGGAGCAACCAAAGTCACATGAAAAACTAAATAAAATTGATTCTCTCTCTCTCTCTCTCTCACTCTCCCTCTTTCTTTAATAAAAAAAAATAAAAATAAAAATAAAAGTGTCTGGGGATCTAGGTCAGTGGTAGAGCTTCCCTGGGTTCAATCCCTGGTACCAGAAAGCAAAGTATTCCCGTTTTGTTCTTGGGCTTCTCCTCCCAGTATGCCTTTACCCTCACCCCTCCTTTTTCTCCCCTTTGCCTCCTGCCCCAGCTCTTTCCATTCCGAGGAGGGCCCTCTCTTTTAACCTCTGGTTCCTGGTTATTCTCTGTATCCCACCCTTGCTTCCTCTTTTCTTAACCCTCGAGGTCGGAGGCCCCTAGAATTCTTTTTTTTAAGAGTTCATTTTACTTGTTTTTTTCATCTGGTTTCCGTTTCTGTGGTGCTGGGGTTTGAACCCGGGTCACTGTGCATGCCAGGCAAGCGCTCCAAGCGCTGAGCCACCGCTCCAGCCCTGAATCAATGACTTCATCTTTGCTCCTCTTACAGGTAAAACACCTCACCTTTACTGTTTTTCTTGCGAAGGAAGCTGAATCATCTCGAGTTACGTGTTTTTCTCTGGAGTAAACGTTTCCCAGTGGCAGAGTTTTTGTCCCTTGGCCTCTACTGCATCCCAAACGCAAAACTGGGCTCCAGTGCGAGTGGGGCCCCTTCGGTGCTCCCTGAGGGACTCTGGCGAGTCACCTTGAGTGTCCCTCATTCATAGCCCTCAGCTTTTCCCTACTGGTGCTTATTTTTCCTGACAGAACTCTGGTGGTCATCGTGCCTTCTGAGCACCTAATGAATGACCCTGTCCCTGTCTCCGCAGGTGCCACCGGCGGCCTCCTGCCCTCTCTATCGCAGCCTCAGCCTTCTGTGCTGAGTGGACGGGGCGATCCACAGATTTGGTGTGTGGTGCAGGGCAGCACCGTCAGGGCCCACACCTTGTCCTGGTACCAGCAGCTGCAGGGGCAGGGTCCCACCTTCCTGCTGAGTCAGCGGCATGGGACTCCCGCCACCTACGGCTTGGGTGTGAGCCCCCGCTTCCTGGCGGACCTAGATCTGGCCCAGAATGCTGCTCGCCTCACTGTGGGCAAGGCCAGCCCTGCTGACGAGGGCATCTACTACTGTGCCATGTGGTTCTCAGGCCTCTACATCTTTGGAGAGGGGACCCAACTGTTCTATCAGGGTGAGTCCTACAGGCCCCAGAGCCCCTAGCATGTAGGGCAGTGGATCAGGGTGGCAGTGGGCTTGGGAAGAAAGGCACAGGCCGCTCAGGCAGGGGAGCAGTCTTGGCTGCAGGGGTGGAGAGAGAGGGGAAAGGCTGCAGAGAGGGGGCTGCTGAGGAAGAGGGGTTCACGGCGCCACCCCGAGTGCCAGGCTGGGCCAGGGATGGCCACTCAAGAACATTACATCCATTCCCTCCCCTTGCCCCAGGGGATGCCTGGAGGAGGGAAGGTAGGTGGCAGGGACAAACTGAGAGATCGTACTCTGCTGAAGAGGCTGGAAGGCCAGCTGTGGGGACAAAGCAGATCAGGCAGCATCCGGGAGCTGTAGGAAGAAGGGGGTGAGGGGCTGGTGGCGTCTGGGGACACCCTTCCTTCCGTCATTCCCTATAGCGGAGGTGCAGTCCCCTGCCCTCCCACCCCCGGTGCTGAACCTGCTCGTCCCAGCCTCTGGCCTTCCGTCTCTGGCACTGTGTGTGGCCTTAGAACAGAACCTGGCCCCTCTGAGGGTCTCTTGGGTCCTGAGAGGCCAACAGCAGCAGGAGGACGACTTCACAGGAGGGCCTGGGGGGCCCCTGGTCAGCTGGCTGCAGCTGCCACGGGAGGCGGCGGGGACGACCGTGAGCTGCCAAGGCCTGCACCAGCGTGGGGCCAGTGACGCTGTTCTGCACTTGCCCGGGGACGGTGAGTAGAGGACCCCAGTGGTGCTCATCTTGCTTTGTGAACCCCAACTTAAGAACTCCACGGATGCCCTAGAGAGTCCCGACAGGCGCTGCTGTGGGGCAGAGACCCAAAGGACGATGTGATGAAGCTGGGGACAGCTGCCTATGAGGACCCAGAACTCTGTTCTCTGATGGTGGATGAAGTTATCTGAAGGGCATGTGCTCTATTGCAGGGTGCAGCGGGCTGGGTCTGAGCTGGAATGAGGCTCATGACAGCAGTGGAGACGTCCCTCTTGGTACGGAGCCCTCAACGCTGACCTGTGACCCCTGGGAAGTCATGCCTTGTGACTTCCGCCTACACTGTCACATAGGTTCAGTCAGTTAACCCAGACAGAGGACGGAGCACTCCCAGGGCCAGCACAGCTACATGGTTAGGGAGCCCAAAGGCTGAGCGGACACGGAGCTAGTGTTCAGAGCGTGGGAGCGCTGTGCCAAGTGTCCTCTTGGGAACAGGGCATCTATCGGGAGTCGGGAGATGAGGTGGTAAAGCTGAGCCCAGTGACCAGCTGGTGAAGTGTGCTAGGACCCATCAAGAGCACCTGGGCTCCTGGTTCTGCCCAACCCGCCTGGCCCCCTGGGCGAGTCCTTCACCTTCTCTGGGCCTCAGCCCCAGCCCCTGCCTAACCACACATAGTCCTGGAGCTTCAGACTGAAGAGAGAACACCTGTCCTTGCAGAATGGAAAACTAGCTTTGACCTGTGAGAAGGGGAGTACAGTCAGCCCTGGGGATCTGCAGGGCTGTGGAGCTTCAAGCACAAAACCCTTGCCGATACCAAGGGGTGGCATTTGCATGTGACACATCCTTCCATACACATGAAATCACCTCCAGATTACTTATGCTTAAAATGATGTAAATAGTTGCTGTACTGCATTGTTTAGAGAACAATGACAAGGGAACAGTCCACATGCTTGGTACAGTCACCAGCCCGACACCCTAGTATTTTTCAATCCTCAGATGCAGAACCCAAGGACAGGGAGGGTGGGAATACCATCCCCGGAGGATGCATTGATCTGGAGAGGGCTCTCCGGAAGGCAGGGCAGGGGTGGTGAGGACAGCAGAGTCTCTCTGTCTCCACAGTGGAGCTGGAGCACACCCTGACTGCTGTCACCTACTGCTATCTGGGACTGTTGGGCATCATTCCCCTCTACAGCCTGATCCTGGTCACTCTCTGGAGGAATCGCTACCTGTCCCACCCACAGGTGCCTCCCACCCAAGGGGTTCAAGGAGCAGCCTGATTGCAGGGCCCCAGGCAGGAAGGGGGCACAGTCCTGCCAGGGCCCTGGAGAATGACCACCGAGCCTCAGCAACCTGCAAGACCTCAGGAGGGATGCCTGTGCTCTACCCTCAACCTACATGCAACCAGCTTCCTCCTAAACCCTCTGCTCCCTGTTCCCCCTCCCACAAATACAGGGACTCTGAGGAAACACTGCTGTGCTGTGCTGCGTTGGGCAAGGAAGAGGGATCTGGGCCAGCGCAACAGCACCTGGCGAGCCAGTCCCTGCAGTCTGCAGACCCAGCCCCACAGCCCCTCATAGGGCCTGGGTCTTCCTTTGGTCGGCTAAGGGCAAAGGCGCCTGGCTGGTGGGAGGTGAAGTGTGTGGACACCGGCAGCTGTCTGGAGGATCTGCTCTCCATCATGAAGGCTGTATGGTCTAATGTCCCCACCCTGCTTTTGGCGAAAGCCCTTTTAGGTCTTAGCCCCCTCTGAGAACAAATGCCAAATGGCTCCAGGAGCTCCAAGCCTGGACTCACTTCCTGAGTTTGACTGAAGCAGGGCAGCCTCTCCAAGCCACTGGGGGGCCTCCCTGACTGGACTCCAAAACGTGCCTCCGCATCCCAAGTCTCTGAGATTACAGGCATGTGCCACTAAGCTGCTAACTTTTTTTTTTCTTTTTTGTGAGGAAAGTAACAGGATATATTAGAGTAATAGAAAGCAGCGCTCCAAACAAGAGGGGTCCCAAGAGAGGGACCCCTGACCTATTAACTTTTAACACCCAGATGCAAATTGGCTTGGGTAAGAGTGGGAAAGGAAAGGCAAGGCTCTGGAAGGGTGGCCAGGGAAGGCCACTGACGCAGGTCTGGGGCTTCTGGGTAGGGAGAGAATCGGGTGCCACTGGCAGGGCCAGTCATGGATGGCGGCACACAGCTGAAAACCCCTAGCACGTGCAGAACAGGCGACAGAGGCTCCCTTCCTTGAAATATCCTGCAGTCCTACTCCGCTGGACCCTCAGCCGTGAACTAAGGACCTCACCGGCCAGTCACTGCCAACGGCTCTGTCAACCTCTAGCAGAGCTGTGGTTGGGGATCCTCCCAGTCACTACAGAGAAGATTTAACAAGTACAAACCTGCAAACTCTTTATTAAATTCTCCCATTCATCTGTACAGAAAAAAATGCACATTATGTTCAGAATCTCAGTGACATCTCAAAATTACACAGCATGAACATGTAAAAACAAGGAACTGCCAGGATTTTATACATAGAAAGGAAACCCATTTACAAAAGAGGCTTGTTAATTGTACTTTTCTTTCAAAAAAAAAAAAAAAGTTAAGAGGCCTAAGATCCCACACAGCACTGCCACACCATCTGTCCTCCTGCCAGGACTGACCGGGGCTTCGAGTGGGGGCAGCCCCTGGGAAGCCTGCTGCGCAGGGCACAAGTGTGACCTGGGGGACCTTTCCAACCACCCTGCATGCCTGGCAGAGGGCCCTCTGGGCTGAGGTCCAGATGTCAGTTCTACGTTGGGGAAGGCAACACACAACACAGAGGCAACTGTCCACACCTCTTGGGAAGATCTCTCTACCACCTGGTGCCCAGCGCCCTGCTGGGTGGCCAGGAAGGCAAGAAGGGACACCCCGCAAAGGGACCCCTTCAGTACTAGCCTGTGCACACTGATCCATCTTTGTGCTCCAGGTGACAAATAGTCCCTGGGTCTCCACGTCAGTCCCACTGGATGGCGTGGGAGAGTATGTCACCCTGAAGTCCGGTCTGTTGTTTGAGGTCTGGGTAGGAAGAGGGATTTGTCTTTAAACTCGACTGCCCTAATGTGTGGCCTGGTCGTCCCTAGTGGAGGGACCAGGGGGAGTGCAGCTAGATGGATGGCAAACCAAAGACAAAATGCAGGGAGGGGTGAGAGAAGTGCCCCGAAGGCCCAAGAGAACTACGGTCAAGAGGCTCTGCAGGCTACAGTCACTCAGGGGTGCCCAACTGGTGCGCGATCAAAGGGTGTGGAGTTCTGAGTTCTTAAAAACTCCTAAGAAGCTAAAATACAAGAAAACACATCAAAATGCACAAAATTAAAAAGCCCCATTCTTCTTTTGGTTCTATGGTCACAGGTTGCTGGCGCCAGGCTGGACAGATGACTTCTGGGAGCTCCTGCACAGCCCGCTTTCCCCGTCCTATTACTGAGATCATCACATGCGGAGAAGGCTTGGGGGCAGGGGAAGGTCTCTTCTCAGAGGGACCTGAGAGCAGCTAGGAAAGGAGGCCTCCCAAGTGTCCCCAGACTCATAATAGGGGGATCTTTGGGACACAAGTGGTATCATCAGTCTAGATAGACGTGGACAGTACGGAGGCAGTTGCAGAAGTCACTTCGATAGACCAGGGCAAATCTCCTCCTGTGAAGGTCGAGGGGCATCAACCACATAATTCCCTTACCAAGCTATCTGAGAAAACTTGAATGTCAGCATCCTTGTCACCGGATTCTCTCAGTTGACCTCAGGCAACAAAAAGACGTGGAATTATAACAGTACCTTTCTGCCACATCACTTAGGAAAGCAGTCCCTTCCCATGCCCTGCCCACTGTCTGGGGTGCTCAGGAGAGACAGCACAGGATGAGACTGCGGCACCTGCTCACAGACACTAGCTCACTGGTGGCCCTGGAGTGTCCCTAGCTTCTAAGGATGCACTGGCCCAGACAAGTCAATTGGATCCTCAGAACTGGGCTGGGAGTGGGCAGCCAGAGGAGGAGGACTTCCCCTGGAGTGACCCAAGCCTTTGGTGTACCTGTCAGCACTTCTTGGCAGCAGACTTGTCCTGGGACAGCAGCAACAGCAGGCAAGTCCAGGGGATGCCCCAAGGAAAGCAGTGTCTCGGGCAAGGAGTGCCTTTGTGGAGCAGGGCCCTTAAGAGGACACAGTCTTGCCTTGGCCTTCCAGATCTCTGACCTCCCACTCCACAGTGCCTCCAGCCCAGTCTCCTAACTCCTGAGCCTCATAGCACGATGTTGAAGGGTCCCTGAGACACTGGTGTGACCTGGAGGCTGTAATTTGTGGCATCTGCCTGAAGCCCTGGCCTTGTTTGTGGGCTCAACATCAGAAGAGTTAGAGGCCAGGGTTCATCCCTGGCTCCTGCCGTAGGGCCAGGTTCCTCTTCCTGACTAGTCCTTGCCTAGCTGATTTATACCCATGATGGATCACCGATGCCAGGCGAGCCCCAAACCCGCTCTCAGAGGCCAAGTGAGGTACGGAGTGGGCAGGCCTGGGCTGCTGGCACAGGCGGCGCTGTGCTCCCCGACTCAGAAAAACTTGCTCAAGAGCCAGGCATAGGAAACCAGAGCAAGGAGGATGGCGAAAGCACCCCTAAAACAAGCAACTGAAGACATAAGAGTTATGCTTTCTGTGTTTTTTTTTTTTTGGACAGTACTGAGGATTGAACTCAGGGCCTCACACAAGCTCAGCAAGTGCTCCTTCACTGAGCTACATCGCCAGCCCTTTTTATTTTTGATGGGGCATTGAAAAGTTGCCCAGGCTGGACTTGAATTTGTGATTCTCCCTCCTCAGCCTTCCAGGAGCTAGGATTTTGGACATTCAACACCATGCCTGTCTTTATTCTGGACATTTCTAAACATGACAAATGTTTACAGAACCAAACTCACTGAACCTCCAAATCTGCTGCAGACAACAAATGGGATTTTCTGTCAGTTGAGAAAGACTAGAAATACTGAGTGCATTAGAACCACAAAGATGCTTTTCATGTCAGAACGGAGGCTGCAGAGATGGAGAACGCCATCCCCACCTGTCTCATGGCGAATACCAATCCTGTCCTGCAGGGGGCACTCCATGGTGATCCCAGCTCTGGACAGCAAGCTCCAGCCCCAGGAGAAGCCCTGGGCAGGAGGGACCTCTGGACCAGCTCAGCTTGGGTAGCTGCATAGGGGTGGTGGTACTTACATGTAGGTACCTAAAGTCTCACGAGACTGAGAAATCCCACCATAGCTGCTGAGAATCAGGAAGACCCTAAGAGCAGGACTGAGGGGACCAGGCAGCTTAGCAGCTTCCCTTGGTGACTTGTATTACTCTAGGTGGGGGACATACACCTGGCTTCTAGAACCCACTCCGTCCAAGAAAGGCAACAAAAAAGAAAAAAGAAAAGGAAGAAAACCACAGTATTCAAATGTCCGTCAGTCAGGTTAGACAGGAGTGATCTGGATCGAGTGAGCCGCAACCGACACAGCTTGCACTGCACACACTTCAGGGAAGACAATGCCACTCAGGTACCGTGGCACGCAATGGTGCCAAGGAGGAAGAAGGGCATCACGGGGGGGCCTTGGTCTATGTGGACAGTTTTAGGCACGTGATTTATAATACTTTGTGGACATCTAACAGGTTAATAAAATATATATTATATAAATATATCTCCTACTGTACACGCTGCCCTCCTATGCAGCCTCTGTGTTGCCAGGCCCTAAACTCAACCAAAAGAGAGCCTGGCTGAAGCACAGCGCTCGGTTCCCCCTCCTCCAGCCCACACTGTCACCTCCATCTGGAGCAGCAGGGAGGATGGCCAGCACTGCTGCTCCTATGAAGCTTCAGATTCTGCAAAGCTTATCAACCACCAATAGCACATGGAGCCAGAGTGGGTACACATAGCAAATGGACAGGAAGAGGAACAGGGAACCTCATCTTTTAATGGGATCACTTTCTACACCCCTACGAGTGGGGGCAGATGAGCTTGTCTGGAAGGTTCGCCTGGAGCATAGGTGGTCAGGCTGGACGGCCAGTCACACCGCGGCCTCCTTATATCTTTACCAGCAGTTGTCTCTGACCTCTACTGTAGCCTGAAAAAGCCAAGGAGATCAGGCCTCTTCCTGCCCCCCCGCCCCAGTCTCACAGCACCCCTCTCCTTAGTTGCTGCCTCTTGGCCAAGGAGTTTCTGGAGTGGCTGCCAGTGACAGTCACACCATCCTGGAGGAGGAAGATGGTGGGGTCCAGCCTCCCAGTGCAGATTAGTGCACTGTCCTGCTTCCCGGACCTCTGACCCAGGCACGCCAGGTTGTCCTCCCGGAGGCTCATGCCTCACATCACTGGAGTGAGGTAATCACAGAAACACCCTTGGCCATGGGACTTGACCAGCAGCAGCTCATTTTGGGAGAAGCTGGAAGGTGTCACTGCTTCAGCAGAAGCCAAAGGTCCCACAGAGGCTGGTTAGTGGTTTTCCAGTCCCTGGTGAAGTCCCTGCCATGACCGGCCCAACGTCCATCAGTGCTTCTGGCAGATGAGTCAAACTCAGTGATCGTATGCTGGGGTGTGCATCCCCTCCAAGTCCTGCCTTCGTCCGATACAGTTACAGGAAAGAGATCAACCTGCTGCCCGTCAGGCCTGGTGGAGGACAAGTGTTACTATGCACATTTCTTTCTTTAAAAATTGCTTTCTTTCATTCTTTTTTTTTTTTTTTTGGGGGGGGATGGTGTTTTAAAAAAAAGCATTTTGAGTTGCAGGTCAGGTGAGTTGGTTCTGGAGGAGTTGGTAGTCCTGTTGGTATGAGAAAGACGTATCTACAGGCAGGTAAACCCAAGTTTGCCAACAATGGCAACCACCCAGTTGCTGATGCTGCAGTTGGCGGTGGTGGAGGAGGACACCATGGACGTAGCCAGCTCTGGACGGGACAACGCAGTGGGCACCTGCTGCTGCTCTACTGTGGGTGATGGTACCACCTCTTAGAAGGGTGAGGTGAGGGTATACTATACAGGAGGCTGTACAGACTGGGCACTGGGCAGGTAGTTCCTTTGGTGGTCAAGGCGGCTCTACCTGTCCTTGAGCTCTCGTGTCACTCGTTTGGTGATCCTTCCACACATCAGGCCAATCAGGAACAATATACAGATGCTCCCACTGATCACAGAAAGGATGTAGTTCTTTGATGGGGATGTCATCACTTGCATGGCAAGATCAGAGAAGCCATCTGCTGGGGCCACCTGGAAGGAGACACGGCAGCGTGACCGTGTGCGGGAGAGCAGGGTGGCTATGGTGGTACGTCTAACGTGTTCCCTTTCTCAATTCCTGGTTTAATTTATGTCTTTTCTTTTGGGGAGGAAGATAAAAATCAACACAGAGATAGAAATTTCTCTTTATCATAGCTGTGTATGTCTGCTGTACAAAATCGGACACAGAAAGTTACAAAGAGGTACAGTCACCCCCAATTCCTCCGTGGTGACTTCCACTGCTAGTACCTTAATAGCCAGACTCCTGCCCCGCAGACACATCCATGTGTCAGTCTGGGCAAGGGCTTGGATTGTTCCCATATTACAAATGAAAACTCAGGGCTCTGGGTCCGGTATGACCTGCAGAAGGCCACAGCTTCTCATTTATTTGATTCACACTCCACATTATGTTTGCTGCCTTTTCAAAAGGAGAAAACCTGAGATTGTGTCATGGCATTTATCTTGGCTTCACCCAGCATTGTACAAGACCTTCCCCACATCAAAAACAAGGTGCAGGGGCTGGAGCTGTGGCTCAGTGGAATGGCATTTGCCTGGCATGTGCAAGGACCCAGGTTGGAGCCCAGCACCATGTATACAACTAAGTGTTGGAGCAACGAAAACCACATGAAAAGCTAAAATTGATTCTTTCTTAAAAAACAGACAAAAACCAAAAAACCAGAACAACAAGGTGCAGTGAAGGAGCAAGGGCAGCATGTGCCCGCCAGGCACCAGCCATGGACACTTTTTCTTTTGTGGTGCCAGGGACTGAACCCAGGGTACTCTACCCATGAGCTATATTCCCAGCCTTTTTTTTTTTTTTTTTTAAATGAGAGAGAAAGAGAGAAATCAATTTTATTTAGTTTTTCATGTGGCTTTTGTTGCTCTGAGACTTTGTTGTGTACGTGGTGCTGGGGTTTGAACTAATGTACCTGCACATGCCAGGCAAGGGCTGTAACTGCTGAGCCACAGCTCCAATCCACTCCCAGTCATTTTATTTTTGTTTTGAGACAGGGTCTCACTAAATTGTCCAGGCTGGCCTGTCTTGCAATCCTCCTGCCTCAGCCTCCAGAGTCACTAGGATTATAGGCGTGCGCTTGGTTCACTACTTGGCACCCTTAGTTCCCACTATTTGCACCAATGGGCTCTATAGTAGCCTGCTATGCCAGCCTCAGGTCCAAAAGTTTCTCATGTGTATAGCAAGTCTGAACCTGGGTCTTTAGGAAGGGCCTGGCCTACAGATATCTGTGCTCCTAAGGGAGGTGTGAGTTAACAAGATCTAGGCACCCACATCTGCCAAACATGCAGTGAGTCACTCTGAGGCAATGAGAAGCAGCTCAAAGCAACGGAGGCCAGTGAGGGACCAGCGGACTGGGCAGTGTCTGCTCCATCTAAACAAGGGCTTCACAGTGGCTTTCTTCCCTGGGAGGGGTGAGGGGAAGGCAGACTGCGGTGACAGATGTGATCCCTCCCCTACACTGCAGTCTTTCTCTGGGGGTTCACTCCTGCCTTGTTGCTCTTCAGCTTTTTTTTTTTGAGACAGGGTCTCACTATGTGGCCCTGGCTGGCTTCAAATTCCTGGGCTCACGTGATCAGCTGGGACTACAGGGGCATGCCCCTGCATCTAGCTTGTCAACCTTGTCCTTTAAGCAGATGGAAGATGGGGAATTAGCCAAGAAGAGGGAAATCCTTTGGTTACTGTCTCAACCTAAGGTCTCTGGGCAAGTCTGCTCCAGCGTGGGTCAATATGAAAGCACAGACCTAGAAACCTGAGGCAATGGGGGCGAGTCAAACTCTGAACTCACCTCCTCCACCATAAAGCAATGAAATAATCATTCCACTTACCTTGCTGGGACCTGAGGTTCAAATGAGGGAATACAGCCATCCAAGTGTTTTGTAAATTACAAAGCAGCATACATGTGAGAAGAACTGTGCTGCTCTTCTGCAGCAAGCTCTCTTCTCTTCCAGGTCCCCTACCAGGGTGCCATGCACATCCCAAAGCCTCTCTTCATCCTATCCTCCAAGTCCCAGGCCAGCTAAGCAATGGTCTCACATACATACATACTTCCAAAGACTGTGCAAATTTACAAAAAATTAGGTTTAAGACCTGTATTTCTTTCTTGTCTGTTTTCTCTTTGGGGGGGCTCACTTTTCAGTGGTGGGGTGCTGGCAAAGCCCTGCAGACCCACTCCAGTGCTCCAGGTTCACCAACAGCCAAGGAGTTTTAAGGCTCACTGACTAGATTTCAAATACACCTACTGCTAGTCTTCCAGCAAGGACAAGGGGCTGGTGCAATACCCCTAAGAGAGCAGAAGTGGACAGAGCAACGGTCACCTGGGTCGCACGAGACGCTGGTCTTTACCTTTGCTGCGTAGCTCCACATTTCAATCCGGTCGTTGAGGCGCTTTTTGCACTCAGGCTGCAGTCTCACCCGCTTATCCTCCAGGGCCTCCATTAGGCAGGACATTTCTGTGGAAGAACACAGGTAAGAGGAGTCTGTAATCGCACAGAACAGAGACGTTTCAATAAAGCTGGGGGATGGATACCTAACCACCAGAGAACTCAGAACTTCAGGCTCAACAAAGCCAAACCCATCCCAGGAAACTTGACTGAGATCCAGTGTGGTGAGGGATGGGACATAGTTCCCAGGGCTGGCTGTCCAAAATCTCTCCTAAGACCTCCCTGATTTTCACTGGGGGTGCCTGGCTCAGAAACACTTTACACCTGCCCAGGTCCCAGCCTCACACAGAACCTGCTTACTGCGATTACTGTGGCCCCTGGGAAAGCTTAGTGTGGGTGGGAGAAGAAGAGGACCATGATGATAATTTAGCATTTGCTTCTGCGATAAATTACTCAACTCACCCTTTACATCAAATCTTTAGCTCTGGTCATGGCTAGGTCAGTTCAAGCCTTCAGGATTACTCCCAAATTCATTATGCCACAGAGGCATCAACCATGCCCCCAAGGGATGCTGTCTATGGTTGGGCTCTAGCCATAGATGAGAGTAGCAGCAAATGATGTCTGAGAGTGGGTCTTTGCTCCTCCCATAGAGTTCAGAAAGGGACAGAGTGAACAGTGACTTACGACGCCCTCGGCCAGGGGTGATGGCTGCACAGTGGTGTTTAATGTCCAGGGCACATGCTGTGTGAAGAACTGGGTCCACAAAGATGTCTGCTTTGCTTTCCTTCAGCATGTTTAACACTTCCTGGAAAGAGAAGGGCATTGCAGAGATAGCTCAGACCCACTGTCTGTACACAGTGGCAATGTGGCAATGACACACAGAATGCAGATTCTTGGCCTCCAATTTAATTCATTAACTACCTCAGAGAAATCCAGTATGTGCGAAGGAAAGCTGGAGTTGTACGTGAGTGGAAAATGAAGACATGGGCTCTTGGCATTCTGGCATGCTACCACAGGAGTTTCACCACCATCACACCATCATCATTATATTTGTAGGACTGGAACTGAACCCGGGACTGAGTGCATGCCGGGCAAGCCCTCTATCACTGAATAACATCCCTAAACCTTCTTATTTTTTATTTTGAGACCAGGTCTCACTCAGTTGCTCAAGCTGATCCTGAACTTGTGATTTTCTCACTTCAGCCAGAGTGGTGGGATTATAGGCACATGCCACTGTGCCTGGCTATATGATTTTATAATAATGTTATTATTATTACTATTATTTTTTAAAGAAAGAGAAACAAAGAGAAAGAGAAAACCAGTTTTATTTATCTTTTCATCTGGCCTTTGTTTCTCTGACACTTGATTGTGTATGTGGTGCTAGGGTTTAAACCCGGGTCCTTGCACAAGCCAGGCAAGTGTTGCAATTGCTGAGCCACTGCTCCAGTCCTGCCTATATGATTTTAAAGTACCTAAATGTTAGTGTTTTTATTGGTGTAATAGTTATTTTGTTATATTGGGAAATCAGAAAAAAATATGAAACTTAAAAATCAGAGTAACAGGCTATATTAAAATTCCCAGGGGCTGGAGCGGTAGCTCAGCAGTTATAGTGCTTGCCTGGCATACACAAGTATATGGGTTTGAACCCCAGCACCATGTACACCAGTAAGTGTCAGAGCAATGAAAGCCATGTGAAAAACTAAAGTTGATTCTCTTTCTCTCATTGTCTGTCCCTCTTTAAAAACTACAACAACAACAAAAAAAACACCTCAAGATATGGGTCAATTTGTTTACAGAATGTTCCACTTTACCTGTCATCCTTAAAAAGAAAAAAAGAGGGCTGGAGCAGTGGCTTGGTGGTTACGGCGCTTGCCAGGCATGCGTGAGTACGCGAGTTCAAACCCCAGCACCCACATACAAACTAAGTGTCTGAGCAAAGAAAGCCATGTGGAAAACTCAATAAAAATTGATTCTCTCTGTCTCTCTCACTGTCCCTCTCTCTCTTTAAAAAAAAGAAACAAAATGGACAGAACACATCTTTGGCTGCCAGAGGAATTACCTGAATTCACTGCTATTCTGAGCAAGCACAATGTACATGTATTACAACTAAAATCCATTTTACAGATGCTCCGTTTATACACGATGGAATGATAGACATGAGGAAAGACAGGACAGAACCACTTTCTTTTGTGCTGCTGGGGATTAAACCCAGGGCCTTGCATATGCCAGGCAAGTGCTCTACCACTGAGCTATATCCCAGCCTCAGAAATGCTTTCTTAATAAAAATTAGTTTGTTCTCAATAGAAAGACTAGTTCTGTAAGACAAAAACAAAACTAAAAATTTCAGCATTGCAAGATAATGCATGCTTAGAAGGCATCATCTGATTACTATTTTTGGTATGGGTCTTGCGCTTGAACCCAGTGGCTCACACATGCTAGGCTAGCGCTCTATCACTGAGCTATGTTCCCAGCCCTTGTATTTCTTTTTCTTTTTCAGGGATGAGGCCGAACTCGGGGTCTTGCGCATGCTAGGCAAGCGCTGTGCCACTGAGCTAAATCCCCAACCCCTGTATTTCATTTTGAGACAGGGTCTTGCTAAGTTGTCCAGGCTGGTTTTGAACTTGCTATCCACCTGGAATGCTAGGATTACAGATGTGCACTACTGCATCCTGATAATGTGACATTTTTCAAATGAACTAGTTAATTAGCATCACTGATTTTCATGAATGTGCAATACTTATGACACTGCGGTACTGACCGTTTTGTTTTGGTACTGCACTCACAGTGCCCTTAAACAAGGATCTAGTCACAGGATGACGTATTCACAAGTAACTAGTGTATACGAAAGAATATTAAGAGTCAAAGGACATTAACCAAAAGGGCCAGATTAAAGTCTAAAGGAAGAATAGAACATCATGCCATGGAGGAAGGCTTAGACTTCCGATTTTGTTACTAAGGAGTACAGGCTAGAGCATTAAAAGAAGAGAAAAAGGAAAGCAAAACCAGGCTCAGTAGAGTGCTACCTGGGAGGCTGAGGAAGGAGTATGGCTTGAGCCCAGGAGCTTGAGGCCAGCCTGGGCAACATAGCAAGACCCTGACTCAAAGAGAAAAAAAGGCAGGGGGGATGGCCGGGAAGGTGGGGCAAAGGCATGAGGGAAGGGAGGTGACGGTGGTTACCTTTTTACACATTTCTGTTTTGATCTTCAGCAGGTTGACCTTGAGGCACTCTTCTACTTGACCTGTCTGCTCCTGGGCTGCTGCTTCTTCAGCACATAGACTGGCAATCTGCTCAGGAGACAAAAGAAAATAAGGCCATTCTACTGAGCACACAAAAGAGCAAAAGGCTTCCAGAGCAGATGAGCCTGCTGAGTCCAAATGTCCCTGGACACTACTGGTGATTTCTCTCACTGCATTGATCAGCTACTGAACAACAGGTGAGAGACGGCTCTGCCATCACCAGAAACCTGGGCCTCTCAACTTGTGGACGTGATCCTCCTATGTGTGTCCATGGCTCATCTCTAACAGCTTGCTGGTGGTGTGCACACCCCTCCCTCTTCCTGCAGGCTCCGAGATTCTATTTTCCTTCGCAATGACAGGCACATGAAATCGGAAGTTGGTAAATCTCTATGTCATGGAGTGGGACTTCCCTTGTCACTTGTCACTTCCCTGCTTCCACATGAGGAAGATTAAAATACCAAAAGCAAATGCAACCCAGTTTCACAACTTGGAAGCACACACGAAGGGTCCTCAACAGCTCACAGTGACGATAACAAACCTAACTTCTTTGGACAGTTTTATGAGTAAGCTTCTTTGAAAAATCTTTAGCTGTGATATCCTAAAACTGACGTATACTGAATAGGGTTCTTCATACGGCCTTTCTAGTTAGGAGTAAATAATTTCCAAGGATAGGTACCTCCTTTGAGCTATTATGAAAGCACTTTTATTTTTATGGCAAATCTTGGGGTGTTCAGAGTTGCCTATATGGAATAAGGGAAAGGGAAGAACAAATTATATGTATAAAAGTGATAATAAAAGAATAGTCTTGGGGCTGGAGTGGTGGCTCAGCAATTATGGTGCTTGCCTGGCAAGGGCAAGGACATAGGTTCAAACATAACTAAGTGTAAGAGCAATGCAAGCCACATGAAAAACTAAATAAAAATCGAATCTCTTAAAAAAAAATAAGCCTTGTTCAACAGAGAAGTATGAAGCCAACACAAGAGACTGATGGATCAAGGCCAAGTACAGCTCAGAGGGGCAGAGAACCCAGAGTCATCTGGTAGGGAACAGAGTCGATGGGCTTGCAGCTAACCATGAGATCAGGGCTGAAGAGAAAGCAAATAAAGAACTTGTCTCCAATAAATCTTCTTTGATCAACTCTGTTCAGACCAGCTTCATACCCACATCCTACCTCATCTGAGCAGTGCAGCTGCAGCTGAGGGTCAAGGCGGTAATCGAGAGCGGACTCCTGGATGATGACACGGATCTGGTCCTCACAGTCTGAGGACAGGCGCTGTGTGACAAAAGGAGTGCATAGAAGCTCATCAGAGAACGTCGGTTTTTACTTGGCCCCTTAGCACCTGGCTTGGGGAAGGCATGAAAAATGTGTCGGGAAAACAGAAAAGCACCAGACACTTCCATAGAAAACACCCCCAGGGACAGAGGCGGCTCCATAAACACAGCTCCATGAAGAGCCAGTTTACCTGGTCAGCATATCTCAGCTTGAGGCAAGAGATGACTTGGCCTTCCAGCTCTGAATCATCCTTGGCCTTGGACAGGATACCATGGCAGAACTTAGGAATGTCAGCTTTGCAGGCTTTCCTTAGCACAGGGTTTAGGCGGTAATCTAGGGCAAAAAGCAGTGAATACTTGATAAAATATTCCACTGAAAAATTTCAGTAATTTTTAGAAATCCACCTTTCAAAAGGGGGCAATGACGGTGACTGCACATCAATTGACCATCACGTCAATGACCATGACTAAAACACCAATTTGTTCATTTAATAAATATCTACTAAGCTCTCACTTGAGATTTAGTTCAAGTGCACTTCTGCAGGGCTTCGTGGTCCAATATTAAAAGTTAGCAGGCAGCAGCAGCCTTGCCCATAATAGATATGTTTGAAAACACCAAGAAAGAAATGTCCAACACACTTTCCCCATTAAGCTTCAAGGTCTTGCAACCAAGAGCTGAAACTTGTGTTCTAAAAGAGACTGCCCATATATTCTGCCATGCACATGAAGTTTTATTAAGTCTCTAGACTGCTTTTTTCCCAAGGAACTCTAGTCCTTATTCCTTCTATAGGTTCTTCAAGGGCAGTTTCCAGATGTTTGCCTCCTCTTTCTCCTAACCTTCATACCACCTTCCTTCATACCCTTCAAACGAAGAGGAAGGCACTCTGCTTAGATCTAGACTCTTTAAAAATCTAAGGGCACCAAAGCACCTAGAGTTTAATTTGGTTGTTATACAGTTGAATCAGGACACTGGATGGTGGCTTTCTCAATGCCAGTCAAGCTCTATTCAATGAGACCAAGGAAGCCAAGTGTGGTACCTGTGTTCTGGGTGATCTGGCGCTTGGTTATCATCTGTTTGCATTTGGGATCCATCAATTCACTGTTTTTATTTTGCTTCAAGCATTGTAACATAGTTTTAGAATCTGCTTCTGGACAGAACCTCTGCAAAGAAACAAGTTTATATGAAAACAGCCATCCTAATCTGCCAGTTAATCCACTGTTGCATCTGCCAGAAAGCTCCTGGAAGCAGCAGTGTGAAGGCATCACCTGGCACAAGAGGTGTCCAGCCTCAAGCCTCTTTCTTGACTTCCTCTGTTTCTCATAATTCTCTCTCTGCCTCTCTCCTAATTTACGTGGCATCGACTGAGATGGCTATGTTAAATTACATGCCATCTATGAGCCTGATTATTGCTGCAGTATGAATATAATGTTGTACCAGGTAGTCATCCAGCCCTCAGACTATATCTACCCAACCCCAGAGGAAAACCTAGGAATTACCACCAACCAAATGTGGATGGGGACATGGGGTAAGGACCCATTTGGTTATAATCCAGCCAAACACTGTGGGTCCAGCCCCTGTATGTTTGTTACTATCCTTCAAGCTGGAGATCAGCTTTGGACTAGTAATGACTTCCATCTCTACTTGCTAAACAATGGGTCTTTAGGAGTTACTATGGCAGGGACACTTTAGCATCAGGCCTTCCCTGCCAGGTCTGTTTCTAGTTCTCTGAAGCAAGCATGATTATGATCTACTAACATCTTTATATGGGGATATGGATTGTGGACTGATTTTTATAAATCTTACCAATCTCTCTTAAATCAGAGTCTGACATTTCCACGTGACTCAACCATACCAGGTCCAGCTAATGAGACTTACAGTTTCCTTCTTTTTGGGTACTGGGGATTGAAGCCAGGCACACTTAACCACTGAGCCACATCCTCAGCCCTTTATATTTGAGATAGGGTCTTGCCAAGTTGCTTAGGGCCTTGCTAAGTTGCTGAGGCTGGCTTTGAACTTGTGATCCTCCTGCCTTAGCCCCCAAGTGGCTGCGATTACAGGTGTGTGCTACCACACCCAGCATGAGACTTACACTTTTAATGTTAAATTCTTTTTGACATTTATTTGGTAGGGTGAAAAATTAGCATTTAAATTTCTTTTTTACTGTTTTTTTTTCTATATTTTTTATTGGTGCATTATAGGTGACATTTTATTTTAGAGACTATTTCTTTAAATGTGTGGACAGAGTAAGGAACTTCTGAGAATATTTACTAGAGGAATAACTGAAGCAAAGAATTTGCAGAACAGAAAAACCTTTTGTGGGAGGTGATCTGATAAGGACACAGAATGGTAGTTTTATTAAGTACACCTACCCTGAACTGCCCTCAAAACCAATCATGTACTTATTGGATATCTTTTTACCTATGCCTCGGGCTGAAGTGAGGCTAATTATCTCAGTTCTGTGGTTTTCCAGATAGAGCAAGCATCTGCTCACCTGAGGCCGAACGGATAGCATCTGTTCTACTCCAAGAGCTTCTGACTCAGCAGATATGGGGTGGGGACCAGGAAATCTGTGAGCGGCCAGGTGAGGCTGACCCTGCTGGCCTAGGGACATCTTGAGAAGCAGCATGTGCCTGTGCCTATTAATAGGTTGCTATTATCTTCACTTACATTACTGCCAGCCCCTACCTTTATCATCTGCTTGCAGACTCGCATGAGCGTGTAGTCGAGTTCTGGATCCATCATCTCCGTCTCCTGCAGCTTAAACACTTTCTGGTGGCAACGGGTACTCAGCTGCTTCTTGTTTTCTTTCAGACACTCAATAATCTATGATATAAGAGACATGGTCAATCTGGGGCCTGGATCAGGGACTGACAGTCTATCTGTTCTGACTGAAGTACTCAGTTCTTAAGGCCCCATTTTCTATCCAAGTACCTTTCATTTCAAGTTCCTAGGCAATACGAATCAGGACTTCCAAACCAAGGACAGTTATAGATTTAAAACCTTAGGGCCAAGAACAAACCAAATGGTGTAAAAATTCAGGCTTATAAGCAGGCGGTACTGGAGTCTAAACTCATTCAGGTTTCCTGGATTTTCTGCCTCCTGGAGCTGGTTCTTGTTAATATTCTCCTTGGAGCACACACCAGGTCTCAGCATATACCTGCAGCAACCACCCTCACTAGATAGCAGGCATAAGGATGGAAGTTCAATCCAACTATCATTTATCATGTAAGAATGGACTGTTAAGATGCTGGGTAAGAATAAGTCCCAATCCATAATTCTAACAGTCTCATAGGAAAATTACAAGCAATTATGATGGAAAGAAAGAGCTGTAACTTAAAAGCATAAAGTATCATGGGATGGATTTTAAGATAGTGAATTAAATATATCCTGAAATCTTCCTTTTCTTACACCAAACTTTGAGATATTACCAAAAAGCACTAAGAAGGAAAGCAGACAGGAGGTTACAACAGCCCGGGCTCCAGCATGACGTCATAGACGTCTACGAAATCCTCCAGGCACAATCAGGAAATCACAAATTAATCAATACTTTAAGAAAGTATATAAATAAAATAAATCAAGAACATGAAACTGAGGGGAAAGATAGCAGAACAACCAAATCAAGCATTCAGTTGGGTGAGGTGGTGCATGCCCATAATCCCAGGGCTCAGGAGGCTGAGGCAGGAGGATTGCAACTTCAAGGCCAGCCTCAGCAAGTTAGTAAGGCTTAACAACCTGGGGAGATCCTGTCTCAACTTAAAAAATAAAACAAACATTGATTATCTTTGTCTCTCTCACTGTCTTTTCTCTTAAAAAAAATAAAAAATAAAGAAATGGCTGAGCATGTTGCTCAGTGATGAAGCCTGGGTTCAATCCCTGGTACCAAAAAAACCCCCAAACCCCCAAAACCAAAAATATCCACCAAGAATTTAAAAACACATGTAATATCCTCAGAAAACTACAGAAGGAAATGATAAAAAAAAAAAAATTAAGAACAGTCATGAAAAAAACCAATCAGAGATCCAGGAAATGAAAAAGTAAATCCAACTGGCCATTTCTTTAAAGAGTAGAATGGGGGCTGGAGCAGTGGCTCAGCAGTATCACGCTTGCCTGGCAAGCATGAGGACCTGGGTTTGAACTCCACACCACATACACAGCTAAGTGTTGGTGCAATGAAAACCAGATTAAAAAAATAAATAAAAATGATTTTCTCTCTCTTACACTTAAAAAAAGAAAAGGGCAGAATGGACAGAATTGAAGAATTAAGCTGGGTAATATAACTGAGCAATTAGCTCAAAGGCAGGACACAAGATTAAGAAGTATAAAGAAGTTAGTAACTCAGGAGGCTGAAACAGGAGGATTACAAGTTTGAGGCTAGCCTCAGTAACTTAGTAAGACTCTGCTTCAAAATAGACTGGGACTGCTGGGTGCCGTGGCATGTGCCTCTAATCTCATCTGGCTCCTGAGGCTGAGGCAAGAGGATTACAAGTTCAAAGTCAGCCTCAGCAATTTAGGGAGACTCTGTCTCAAAAACTAAAACAAAAAATGGGCTGGGGTTGTGGCTCAAAAGAAAGAAAAAGAAAGACATAGAGGGCTGGGCATGGAGGCGCATGGCTATAATCTTAGTGACATGGAAGGCTGAGACAGGAGGATTGCCAAGTTCAAGGCCAGCCTCAGCAACTTAGTGAGACCCTGTCTCAAAATAAAAAACAAAATGGCTGGGGATGTGGCTCAGTGGTAAAGCCCCTCTGGGTTCAATCCCTGGTCCTGGGGGAGAAAACGAACAAACAAACAAACAAACAAAAAAGATGCAGAGAACAGACTGAGACATTCATGAGAATTCCAGAAGGAAAGAAAAGGAAAGCAATATTTGAAAGAAGAATGACCGAGAATTTCCAATAAGTAGAGGCGCGATTCTGAGACTGCACAGTTACATCACATGTCACACTGTAATTACAGACTGTAAAAGATAAACAGAAGGGGTTGTGGATTTAGCTCAGTGGCAGAGTGCTTGCCTAGCGTGTGCAAGGCCCTGAGTTCGGTCCTCAGCCCTGAAAAAGAAAAAAAGAAAAAAAAAAAAAAGATAAACAGAAAACTCAAACCTATCAAAAATGAATAAACGAGAGCTGGAGCGGTGTCTCAGCAGTTACAGGGCTTGCCTGGCATATGCGAGGATGCAGGTTTGAACCCCAGCACCACACACACAATGATGTATTGGAGCAACAAAAGTCACATGAAAAACTAAATTGATTCTCTTTCTCTCTGTTCCTCTTTCTCTTAAAAAAAAATAAATAAACTACAAAGAAATGAGAATCACCTGGACTCAGACTTTGCACTAGCCATAGCAGAGATGAGATAATGAAGTAATTATTTTGAAGCATCACGGCTATGCGCTGAGCAATTGGAGAATTTTTTTTTTTTTTAAATCATTTGTTTGTACTTCAGCCTGACAATTCTTGGGAGGGCCTTTTTTTCTGTGTATTTAAAACAAGTTTCCGGGGCTGGAGTAGTGGCTCAGCAGTATTACACTTGCCTGGTATGTGTGAGGATCCGGGTTTGAATCTCAGCACCACATACACAACTAAGTGTCGGAGCAATGAAAACCAGATGAAAAAATAAATAAAACTGATTTTCTCTCTCTCTTTACAACAACAACAACAACAACAACAACAAAGTTTCCTAGATGATTCTTATGTGACTCTAATTAAGAACTTCCAGGCCACGGGAAAGCAGAATGCATCTGAAGGTGCAGATGCTGGGAAAGCTATTGAGAGGGGGAGACACTGGAAGGATTGCTAGAAGTTTATTAGGCAGACAAGGTGAAGAAGGATGAGGTAACTAGAAAGACGGAAGAGCAGGAATAGGACAAAGCAGACTGCAGGGCAGGACCTCCAGGAAAGGCCATCTGGTGTGGTGTAAGCGGGATGGTTGGCTCAACAGGATCTGATGGGTCCTGTTCCACCAGCAAGAATCAGTTATCACCCTGTTACTGTCACGTGACTTCTACAATTAACTAACGCAGACGTTACCTGAGCATTGCCATACTGCACAGTGGAGCAATAGTTCTTGATGTCACTCTTGCAGGCTTCATATAGATCTGGCTCTAGACGGATGTCCTCTGTCTGCACGAGAGGGAGCCAGCATGAAAAAGTGAGCCTCTGTTAGGCTGGAAATGTTAAATGTTCTGCAGAGTTATTTGTTGACTGCATTTTTTTTTTTTTTGGTTGAATCTTATCTAGTGACCACAACTCCTATAAATGGCAGCAGTGTGGCCATGCAGCAGGTGGTCTTGAGCCTTTTTAAAAAATAAAATGCCCTGAAATGCTATGTCTAGTCCTTTAGAGAACTGCTGAGATGAAATAATATGTGAAAATCACTTTAAAAAGTTAAAGCCCTCAAATCAATACATGATTCTACCTTTATTATTTTCCAAAACAGTTAGGCTCAAGTAACCAAAGCTTCTCTCTCAAAACAAGTCTCTATTACAGCAGGACACTCACGCCTGCTCCTCTTAAATAGAATTATAATTGATTCAATGCCATTGAATGTGAAAATCTGACTACTTCTGGGATATGGGATGTTTGGTCTCTATTAATAGCTTTTGCTTAGAGTAAGGTGAAATGGTATGATTACAAAACATACTAAAAATATTTTAGCTCTCTTTAACATGGTCTGGGCATGACCTCAACAGTAGAGCGACAAGTCTTCTCCTTCAGTGCTGACGTCCCCAGATCCACTCCATGCTGATGCATGTGGTATGGCAATCTCCTGGAGACTGTTGCCATGCAGGGGTGGGCACAATCTAACTGAAGGGAAGAAGTTTACTTCATGGTAAGGGGGGATTTCTCTTGTCCCCCATTCTCTTGTTGGAGGGGAGTAGTGGAGCAGGCAGTTCAGTGTCACAGGCAGCCATCAAGGACCATGAGCGAAACCTGCATTAGTATGATGCTGATGCCAAGGAGAGGAAAAGACCCTTGGTCCTTGAGGACATCACTGATCCAATGACTGCATCACAAATAGAGCTTGCCCTAGAACTAGGCCCCTAGTTATGTGTGTTAGAAATGCTTCATCAGGGCCTGGAGCTCAGCAGTTACAGCGCTTGCCTGGCACACATGAGGACATAGGTTCAAACCCCAGTACCACGTACACAATGAAGTGGCAGAGCAACAAAAGCCACATGAAAAACTAAATAAAATCGATTCTTTCTCTCTCTGTCTCTTTCTCTTAAAAACAAAACAAAAAAAGCTTTATCATTCAAAACCAAAACCAAACAGTGACTCTGACGTTGACTATAATAGTTGCTAAAATCTTTTGCCTTGCCCCAGCCCATTCCCAGCTTTCTAAGCCCTGGCCCCTGGGGTATGTGGGAGGCAGTACCATCTCCAGTTCTTCCACGCGGAGCTGCTTGCGGCACTTCAGGGACACTCTGTGCTCCTTGGCTTCCTGGAGAGTGTCATTGCGTACAGTGGTGCTCAAGCAGATCACCACGTCCACCCTGCCAAGAAAGGAGAAGGTGTGAGACTGGTGGGAGCAACTCCAGACAGATGGCCTGAGAACTGGGCTGGGGCAGGGGCCGCACCATTTATGCAGAATTCATAACCTTCTTCACTGTGTGTCAGAATATCTTTCCTGTAAGTCTGAGTCCCCCTGCCCCTCGAATACTAAAAGCAATCTGACCATACAATAGCTCTCCTTCTTTTACTTAATAATGGTCCCAAAGTACAAGAGTAGTGACACTAGCAGTTCAGATATGTCACAGAGAAGCTGTAAGGTCCTTCATTTAAGTGAAAAGGTGGAAGTTCTGGACTAAATAAGGGAAAGAAAGACACAAGCTGGGGTTGCTAAAATCTACAATACTATGATATTGGGAGACTCAGAGAGATTGAGATAGAAAAATAACTTACATAAAATTTTTATTACAGTACTTTGTTATGTGTTAGAAAAAACAGAAACCAGATGAAAAACAAATAAAAACTGATTCCCTCTCTCTTAAAACAAACAAACAAAAAAACAGCCACACATGGAACCACAGAGGAATGCTGCTCTAATTCTGGGACTGTGTCTTTAACCTTCTGTGAAACTCCTGCCTGGAAGATGGAAACCTATGCAAAATGGGAACCTGGTTTATACGAGGGAGATGGGTTCGAGAAGTGTGCCTTTCCAAAGAGCAACACAGAAGTTTGGCAGTTATGCAGTTAAGCTTATTAGTACCTTAATTAAGACCTAATTCTGGGGGCTGGAGCAGTGGCTCAGCAGTTACAGTGCTTGCCTGGCATGCGCCAGTACACGAGTTCAAACCCCAGCACCATGTACACAACAAAGTGTCAGAGCAAGGAAAGCCATATGAAAAACTAAATAAAATTGTTTCTCTCTCTCTCTCTCTCTCAAAAAAAAAAACAAAAAAAACACTAATTCTGAAGTTAAGCTAAGTTCTGTTTCTTCTAGTTATCTAATTCAGTAAAAGGTGTGGCTGTTTCTTTGCAAAAGTGACCTAATGGGATGACGCTGGGAAGAAGCTGGTCTACCATCTCTCTCAACTGTAACCTGCTTCTCTAATCTACACCAGTTTCATCAATTAGACATCCTGAACCTGGAAAAATTAAAGATGTCCCCATCGCCTATGAGATCTCTGTATGAGAACTCCACACCAGGTTCTTGTCTGGGGAGCTGTGAAGATGACCTGCGTAGGCAATTCAAGTGTCTGGCCACACTCCCAAAGAACAGGCCCAGGAGGTCTCCAGGGCTACTACTCCTGCCAGGCAGCAGGAGGCTGCCTGATACCAGACAGTTACTCAGTAGCTAAGAATAGATCAATTAAAGGGTACATACTTCTTTTTTATGTTGGGGCAAAGCTTCAACACATCCTCCTTGCAGGCCATTTTGAACTTGTAAGAAAACCGAAAATCTTTCATCTGCACCTGAAAGACGATGAGAAAGAAAATCAGAAGCTCTGTGGCAACTGTGGTCAGTACAGCTTTCAGAAGCCTGCTTGTGAGACCCTGCATGACTGCTCTCTCTTGGACACTGTGACTTGCCAATCTCTCTGCAACTCCCTCCGCCTCACTGCCAGTCCACCGCGTATGCTGCTCTCTTCAAGAGCACACCTCCCAAATCTTCACATGGTTTGCCCTGCTATGTCTTTCAGATTTTATTCTAGTACTGCCTCGTGAAGCCCCCTTTCTCCTTCACCCTTTAGTTTCTGCCTCAGGTTTTCTTCCTAAAACTGAGACTATACGGTCACTTGTACACTTTTTTTTTTTTTTTTAAATAGAGAGAGGGACAGTGAGAGAGAGAGAAAGAGAGAATCAATTTTATTTAGTTTTTCAAGTGGCTTTCGTTGTTCCAACACTTCATTGTGTATGTGGTGCTGGGGTTTGAACCCATGTCCTCATGCATGCCAGGCAAGTGATGTAACCGCTGAGATACTGCTGCAGCCCCTATACACTTGTTTTTATATCTTTCTCTTTCTCAAACGTACAGTCCACAGGGCAGGGGCATTCATTAACCTGGTGGAATCCAGGCAAGTGGTCTACATACTTGAGGAGGTGAATGAGTTTGGCTGACCCTGAAGGAAGTGCCTGCTAAACCTGACACTTCTTAGTTACCCATGTAGCCACAAAAAGTATGGTTCAACTTTTTTATTCAAATGTCAGATCTGAGCTGTATGATTTAAAAGGAAACAAGGCCACTGTACTGAACAGATAACATAAAACAAGAGACTCCAGGGACACTAACCATTAAAGGAGAGACTAACCTATCCCACAGGAGCAGGAAATGCTCGCTTACTTGTCTCTACTCCCACTAGACTAAACGAACCCTAGGAGCAAAAGCCATGTCTTGTTTATCACTGCATGTCAAGGGGCCTAACTAAGTGCCTGGGCACATTAGAGAAAACTTAATTTATTGAGAACAATTAAAAATAGTATATATATTTTACAAAAATTATTTTTTTAAAGAATAGCAGAACTGTTGTGATGTTCCAAAAGAAGAAGGGATTCACTATTCATCCAACCAGCTAAGATAGGAAATTGACAGCCAGGTGTCACTGACCAGCTGGAAGTGGGTAACTCCAATGGCGCACTTCTCGTTCATATCTTTCTGGTGTTTGTTTTGAATCAGACATTCCATCAGGTCCCCAGAGTCTATCTGGTTATCTGCCACATCCTGGGGAAGACAGTGCACACTTACATTTCATTTGCAATAATTAATGAATAAAACCTACAGCTTGTTCAATGAAAAATGCAAACAGGACTGATTCCAGAAGGCTTCACAAAAAGATACATCATAAATTATTTAAAATAAGCCTGAAAAATCACAGAAGATAAACATTCAGTGGAACAAAATTTATAATTCACACAGCAAGTTGCTGTGCATGAGGCAAGGATATGTACTATGAGGCTTTTATTCATTGTCCTTACATGATGCCAGCAGCTGGCTTTTGGGATAATATCTAACAGCCTCCTGCATGTCAGGTCCTAATGGCTCCTGGGTGTGTTTCACTTCTACAATTTAGGCAGTTCAATATGTGAGTAAGAAAATAACAGAATTCATTCAGCATCGAGGTACAAAGGAGACAGCTGAAAGGAGAAATCTCTATTACCGTTAACAACTCAACCACACTACTAGGGGCTTCCCTGTTGCATCTTTTCTTATAAAACACATCTCCATTACCACTGCTGCTCTGTCACCTACAAAGGCTAGTCAAACAAGGTTTCCCAGGGTGGTGGGCCCTCTCTCTTGATCTGTTGACATTTCCAACATTTTTTGGTGGTACTGGAGATACTAGAGGGGCGCTCTACCAATAAACTACATCCCCCTCCCCCATTTAAAAAATTTTAAGACTGGGGCTCACTAAGCTGCTCAGGATGGCCTCGAACTTTCAATCTTTGTGTCTCTGCCTCTCGAGTAGCTGGGATTATAGGTATGTGCCATGACACCTGGTATACACTTCCAACTGTCATTTGTCAAAGCTAAGCTGGCTGTCGTTCAGGAGGAATGTATGCTGAAGACAGAGATAAGTCCAACACCCTTAGGGGCCAGAGTCCAAATGAATTTGGTTGTTTCTCACACTTGTTCCTCCGGACATCACTTACATGGCAAAAGTTCTGAATTATGGGTTCACAGGCTCTCATCAGCAAGGCTTCTATTTGTATATCCTGTAGAAAATTAAATAGATTAATCTTTCTGCTTTAGAAAGAGCCAGGGGTGGAAGAGGAGCAGCTTCTCTGGTTGAATCAGGGGCATCAATGGGCAAATAATCTAGTGTATGTACATTTAGAAACTATTCTAGTATTAAAGTTACACAGTCCCAGAATACACTGAACTGCTGCTCCTCCATTATACTCTAAAACACAAAGTTTCTAAAGGCAGATTCCCCTTGTGTCTGAACACAGGAGGAGATAGAATTAAGAAAAGTGGATGATGACAGTTAACAATACCAGAGTGTGTGAAGCCTTTGGAGTTTTTCCAAAATGCCACACAGTTCAAAACTGAAGCAGAATAACTGACACCAATCTTTTGTTTATAAGCTTGTAAGCCAGACTTCAGACCAGATGACTTCAGACTGATTTTGTTTTTTAAAGAAAGAGAGTGTGAGAGAGAAAGAATCAATTTTATTTATCTTTTCATCTGTTTTTTTCCTAACACTTAGTTGCATATGTGGTACTGGGGTTTGAACCTGGGTCCTCCTGCATACCAGGCAAGTGCCCTACCAGGGAACTATCACTCCAGCCCTGGACCACTGACTTGAGACCACATTATGAGCCACTGCTCTGGTGAACACCTGCTAAAATGCCTTTACACAGAACAACAGAGGGCAGCACCAGTGGCGGAAGTCACATCTGTCATGAAGAATGATACACTGAGAATGTCCTCATCAATCCACAAGGACAATGAGATGGAGTAAAGATGACTAAAGATGACAGGCAATGCGCTTTTAAAAACTAGAAAGCAAAGAAGGACTGGTCAAGAAATGTAATTTATGTAATGCCAATTTTTACAATTCAAATAATACTAAAGGCTTATAATAAAAAAAAATAGCCAATTCCTGGTTTCTCTGATTTCTGTCCCTGCAAATTTAGCATTTTTACCTGTCTCCCTGCCACAGTAATCATCTCTGTAGTTCTGGATAATATCCCTGTGCCTATGAACATTTTAAAATCCTATATTCTGGGCCAGGAGTGGTGGCTCAGAGGTTGGAACGCTTGCCTGGTACATGCAAGGACCTGGATTAGAACCCCAGCACCACATATACAACTAAGTGTTGGAGAAACAAAGGCCAGACGAAAAAATAAAATTGAGACTTTCTCTCTCACAATCTCCCTCTCTCTTTAAAATAAAATAAAATAAAATAAAATCTCATGTTTTATTGTAGTGGATCTCAGGATGGAACAGGGCTAAACACATGTGTTTGATTGTTACATGTAATTGGCAGCCCCAGGCGTCTACTTTATTACTTATAAATGTTACATATGTTCATATGTAACTAAAAGAGCTAAGGGTAAGTGAGAGATGAGGTATGCTTAGATTACTTTTCAGTGTGAATCAGAGATGGGAGGTGTGGGAGCTAGGTTTTCTTTCTTTCTTTCTTTTTTTAAAGAGAGAGAGGGACAGTGAGAGAGAGAGTCCCAGAGCTAGATTTTCTTAAGGGGGAAAAAGGTCCAGTCACTGTGATAACTATGAAAAAAACCCAAAAGCCAATTGTTTTTCCTAGAGAAGTGAGGGAAGAGGTTAGTTAGGAAACAATACAATAAACGAGGGGTGCCTGATTAGGTTTCTTTGGATTGGCAGAGGCTCTATACTCTCAACCCTACAAGAGTGTAGAAACAGTAGAACGGAGAACAACAACAACAACAACAAAAACAAGCCAGGCTGCTCGCAGGCCCGTCTCCTGCAGGGGGCTGCGTGCCACTTACCTCTGACTCTAACTCGGTGAGGTTGCCCACTATGTCTCTGCACTCCACGGCCAAGTCATCCAAATGGTCCTGGAGGCACTCAAGTTCCTGTGCGCAAAAAGGAAGCCCTTGGCATTCAGCAGTCACTCAAGTGAACAATGGAAGTTGAGATGCCAGTTTCTACTTCTTTTGAACTGATCCTCCTTTTCCTCTTAAAACTCTCTCATTGAACAGAACACAAAAGCTTAATTTGATTCACCAAACTAAGATTGTTGAAAAGATAATTACTTTCTGTAGTAGGATGGTTAAGAGGGCCAAGGGAGTATAACCATGAAAATCCCACAGGAGGCCAAATCTACAAGTCCAGCAAGAATTCATCTTCTGGGGTCCTCAAAGTCTAAACATCAGGCTTTCCTTCCGTTCTGTCAACACCCTGTCATTCCTTTTTTATTTTTTATTTTTTTTTAAGAGAGGGAGAGAGAGACAGGAGAGACAGAGACAGAGGAAAGAAAGAATCAGTTTTATTTATTTTCTCATCTGGCCTTTATTTCTCCAATACTTAGTTGTGCATGTGGTGCTGGGGTTTGAACCTGGGTCCTCACACATGCTAGGCAAGCACTCCAACTGCTGAGCCACTGCTCCAGCCCCTGTCATTCCAATTTTTTTTTTTTTAAAGAGAGAGGGATAATGAGAGAGAGTTTTTTAGTTTTTTCATGTGGCTGTCATTGCTCCAACATTTAGTTGTGCACTTGGTGCTGGAGTTCGAACTCACTTGCCAGGTAAGCGGTGTAACCACAGAGCAACCCCTCCAGCCCGCTGTCATTCCATTTTTAAACTGATTTTTTTTTTTTTTTTGGTGCTAGGAAATTGAACCCAGTGGTGTTTAATTAACCACTGAGATATACTCCCCAGTCTTTTTTTGATTTTTTTTTTTTTTTAGACAGGATCTCACTAAACTGTGTAGGGCCTCACTAAATCACTAAGGCTGGCCTTGAACTTGCGATTCTCCCATCTCAGCCTCCCGAGCTACTGGGATTACAGGCATGGGCCACCACACCTGGCTTATCTGTGTGTGTGTGTGTGTGTGTGTGTGTGTATTTTTTGTTTTTTTTAAAGAGAGAGAGGGATAGTGAGAGAGAGAAAAAAAGAGAATCAATTTTTATTTAGTTTGTCATGTGGCTTTCATTGCTCTGACACTTGTGTATATGGTACTGGGGAACAAACTCGCATACTCCTGCATGCAAGGCAAGCTCCATGACCACTGAGCCACTGCTCCAGCCCTTAACCAGTGGTTTTTTTTTTGTTTTTTTTTTTTGTTTTTTTTTTTAAAGAGAGAGGGACAGTGAGAGAGACAGAGAAAGAGAGAAACAACTTTATTGAGTTTTTCACATGGCCTTTGTTGCTCCAACACTTAGTTGTGTATGTGGTGCTGGGGTTTAGAACCCAGGTCCTCGCGCTTGCCAGGCAAGCACTGAAACCGCTGAGCCACCGCTCTAGCCCCTTAACCAGTGTTTTGATCATTTTTTCACCCTCCTTTTAAATCTGCAATTTAATAATGATCACAGGACAACAAATCCACAGTGAAAGGCATGAATATTAAGACTTTTCAGGGACAGAGTAGGTGGGAATAGAGGGCCTGGATCACAGGATAGAACTGAAGGCTCCTGTAAGTTAGATCTGGGATTCTAACCCAGGATATATCTGAAGGAACCTCTAAACTAAACTCTAAAACAAGTGAGCACACTAGGGCTTGGCTATTTAAAAGTTATTTTTTCCAGCCTTTTGAAACTGAGCTGCAAAAACCCTGTAGCCTTAGTGTATTATTATTCCTTTTAGAGATGCAGAGGTTTAAGTATCACATCAGCTCACTTTCTGAAAGTAATCCAGCCATTTCTCAGAAGAGTGCTGTTAAGGGATCAGCTTTAACTGACTGATCATTCTGCAAGACTCACTCTGCTTTAGAATTAGAATAGGGAGAAAGGAGAAGTGTTGAAGTATTATACAAAGGCCAGAATGGAAGGGGGGAGAAAACCTAAAAGAAAACGCCACAGAATTTTGGGAGTAAAATAAATAAATGGCTGAGGGAAAGCTTCTTCATGGAGTCCTTTCTTAGATTTAGCTTCTTGTGAATAAGTGCAGCTTCCTAACGCTTACTTTACAGAGGGATATGAAGAAACTGTTCCCTGGGATCCCATATCAACACATCCTTTGTTCCAGTGCACAGAGCAACAGAAAGCTAACCTATAGGCATTTTCTAATAAACCCAACAGAAACTTAACAGGCTCAGGCAGCAGACAGCTGAAAACAGACCTGGCAGGCAGCCGGATTGCGTCTTTAAAACGTCCAATTCCTATACAGGTGGCTTTTTTTTTTTTTTTTTTTTTAAAAGAGAGAAGGACAGTGAGAGAGAGAGACAGAGAGAACCAATTTTTATTGAGTTTTTTCACATGGCTCTCATTGGTCTGACGCTTAGTTGTGTACATGGTGCTGGGGTTTGAATCCGTGTACTTGCACATGTCGGGCAAGCACTGTAACCACCGAGCCACTGCTCCAGCCCACTACAGGTGGCTTTTTAATAGTTTAATTCTAGAAGGGGTTTTTGTAGCTGTACAAATGGAGCCTGGAAGCCTGGGTTTGCTCCTTGTTCTAATAATAATGGAGCTTTAAACAAGCAGCTGTTTCTCACTGTGCTCCACTTTCTGATGGAGAAAGCACTGCCTTTCCTGGTAACGTCCAGTCACATACCTTTCCTTCCCCTTTTCCCTCAAACCAGGTACACTATCCTAAGGAACCATTCGCAGCATGTGTGATTGTCAGGAGCTACGCCTTCCTTATGCTTTCTATATGACACGAGGGGAAGAGTGCCTCACTCGGATTAGATTTGAGTTTTAGGTAAGGTGTCAACATACTTTACTCCTCTGAACCTCAGTTTGGTCAACTAGGTGGGAAAAAAAATTCCATTTCCATGTATGGTGTGCTGTTCTGGGGCATGCACACTACTGATGCATATCCGCATTTATACGTGACTAGCCTTAGCTTATCTAAAAGGACTTAATGTGGCTTATGACAGTGAGAACAGGAAGAAAAAGGCAAGATAAAATGAAATTAAAAATGAGAAAATACGTTGAGGGAAGTGGGATGGAGCCAGCGGTAAAAAGCCTCGGCTTTTTTTTTCTTGTGAATGCTTAACATGAAATCTTAACTGCATGATAGTGGTGGCTGAACCTTTGGCTCTCAACTTTGTAAGGGTCAACACAAAGAGGCAAAACAGTCATTTATGAAATATAGTAACCATAATACAAAAACAAAGTGGCTGCTTAGGAAAAAATTGAATTTTTCTTGATATAAAGACCAACGAACATTTTCCTGAGGATTTTTCTACAGAGAACACCGAATAGTGTAACAAATCATGTCTGTAAAGCAAACACCAAGACGGACTGCACTGCATGTCATATAAAATATCATCATTAATGGTATGAGACAACCAGAAAGCCCTGTTGCTTACCTGCCCGGTCTCTGTTTTCTCACTGCACCATTTCCCCAGATCTATCAGGCATTTATCCTGCAGGGCAGGGTCCAGCTTAACATCCATGGCACGCTGATGTAGGATCCTTTGGACTTCAGCTCGGCACTCCCGGGAGAGCTATGTGAGAAACAATGAGCAATTTACTCTAAAGGCACCAAAACAAATACGTGAAGGCAGCAGACAGCAAAGATGTAGTCAGGGAACTAATAAATAACCCTGTAGCTTATGTTCCAAACTTTATATTGCAAATCTCTTCCAGAATAAGAATGATAGGAGGTTTCCATATCTCTGGAACTATAATCACACATTTGGCATTTTCTAATATAATATACAAAATGACATCTTTTTCTGAGTATCCTTATAAAAGTGAATTGGACTCATGCAGACTAGGTTAGTTACTTTCAGTTTGGTAAAGCTAATTTGCAATTCTGCATGGGATAGAAAGTTAAATCTGAGTGAATTCAGAATGAGGCTGGCAACTATAGGAGACTGGCAGTCAGGTTAGGGCCAGACTCTTCTAGATAAGTATGGCAGAATAAGCACTAGGTGAAGTTATGAAAACAGATATTTTTGGAAGGGCTATAAAAAGCTGTTTTGTTTTTTTTAAAATAAAGAGAGAGGGACAGTGAGACAGACAGAGAAAGAGAGAAACAACTTGATTTAGTTTTTCACATGGCCTTAGTTGCTCCAACACTTAGTTGTGTATGTGGTGCTGGGGTTTGAACCCGGGTCCTCATGCTTGCCAGGCAAGTGCCGAAACTGCTGAGCCACCATTCCAGCCCCCAAAAAACAGTTTTCACAGGCACAGTTAGTAACTGTGTTAGTAACTCTTCCTAAAGAAGCCAGGTGAGGGGTATGGGCATAACTCCTCAGTGTTTGGGGTCATGGAATGTTTTGAAATGAGACAGAACTGGTGGTTACACAACACTGTAAATGTTCCAAATGCCACTTAGTTTTTCTCTTTAAAATGGTTAATTTTATATTGTGAATTTTACCTCAATTCTTTAAAAAGTTAATAGAGCTAGCCACCAGATTCCATCCCCTGTCTTCATTAACAAGAGATGGAACCTCCTACTGTAGTGACTAGGACTAGCCTGATGCCAGGACTTTGGGAGCCCCCACAGCTCATCACATGAAGTAAATGTAAAAAGTCCCATGTTTTCTTACATAGATGTAGAACACTGGGTTAGGCTTGTGGCAATTGAAGTACTTTTTTCTACTTGAGTCCACTTCTTCTGAATTCTAGACAGTCAGACTTCTGCACTGCGCTCTGAAGTGGTATGTTATGGCTTGGATGAAAGGGGTCCCCCTAAAGCTCGTGTATGACAATGCGAAGGCTGAGGTGAAACGATTGGGTTAGAAGAGCCTTGATCCAATTAGTCAGTTAATCCCCTGGGCGGGATTAACTGGCAACAGTGGGCTGGTAGGTGTGGCTGGAGGAGGTGGGTCACTGGGCCGAGCCTTGGGGGTGTATATTTTGAATCTGGAGTGCAGTCTCTCTCCCTGCTTCCTGGATTCATGCCTTCTGTTCTGCCTCACCTTAAGCCCTGAGGAATGGAGCCGGCATTCTGAAACCATAAACCCCGAAATAAACTTTTCCTTCTAAAATTATTCTTGTCAGGTGTTTTGGTTACAGCAATGAAAAAGCTGACTAAAACAGAAACTGGTACTAAGTGGGGTCCTTGCTATGACTAAACTGACCATGTGGTTTAGAAGCTTTTGGAGCTTTCTGTAATTTGTGGAAGGAGTTTTGATGTTTAGCAAAGTAAGCTGGAAACACTTTAGATTGTTGTAAGCAGAGCTTGATGGGTGATTATGGAGGGAGCTCAGAAGACCAGGATGCCTATAGGACTGTGCTAAGACAGGGCTCAAGAAGTTCCAGAGGAGGAGGAGGAGGACTCTATTGGAAATTGTACTAGAGGTCATTTGTGTTATGTTCTGGCTAAGAAGTTGTCTGCATTTTGTCCATGTCTCTAGACTTTTTCTGAGCCTGATTTTAAAGGCAATGGACTTCTTAATATGGTGGAAGAAATTTCTAAGCAGCACAGTATTTAGGCGGTGGCATGGTTATTGCTGGAGGCTTTTTAGTGAAGTTTATGGTGATATTCAAAACTAGAAAGCAGAATGGAAAGATCTGAAAAAGTTGGACTTGAAAGTTGGGAGTAAAACTGGGGCCAAGGAAGGGGCTATTGTTGAAGACATCACAGCCAGTAAAGAAGTGCTATAGACTTTGTACAGAGGCAAAAAGAAAGATGAATTGAAAGCATCTTAGGAACTGGCAAGACCATACCCATCTCGGCCTCAAGGGAGAAAAGACCAGAGGGGCACCCTGCTTGCACAATGGGGCAGATACCCAGGTACTCAGAGGCAGCTGCAGCTGTGGTCCCTGGAGGCTTAGCTACTGCTTGAGATAGTGGCAGACCTTGGTGGCAACCATGTGATACTGGTTCTCAGGACTGCAGAATGGCTGGTTTACGGGGTGATGGAGGCTTCTACCTAGATTTCAAAGGAAGGCCTAAGAGGCCAGGCAAAGTGCCCCAGGGTCAGGGTCCCTGCAGGCAGCCCCTTAGAGGGAGATGCATAGAGATGTGGAGGAAGCCGAAGCAGCAGTGGAGACCCTCAAGATTAAGAAATGCCAGTACTGTGGAGCCACTGCTGAGGAAAGCTGCAGGAATCGAGCACAGACAAGCCAACAGAGGCCAAGTGGACAACTGGCAAAGCCACAGGGGCGGAGCTGCACAAGCCCTTTGGGCAAAACTGGATTTTAGACTTGTTTTGGTCCCCACCCTTGTTTTTATGCACCTAGTTTTCTAAATGAAAATGTAAACTTTGTACCTTCATATTCTGGGTACATGTAATGACTTTTTTTTTTTTTTAAATAGGGGTTCACCTTTAGAGTTTGCCTTTAGCCTCAGGAGACTAACTTAACTACGAGCAACCATGGAACTGCTGAGACTATATGGGCTCCCGAAACCAGATGAATGCATTTTGCACCATCAGATAGTGATGAGTTTTTGGGAGCCAGGAATAGAATGTTATGGCTTGAATGAAAGATGTCCCCTAAAAGTTCATGGGTAAAGAGGTGAAACGACAGTCGGTTAGAAGAGCCTTGATCCAATCAGTGAGTTAATCCGCTAGTAGGGCATTAATTGGCAACTGTAGGCTGGTAGGGTGTGGTTGGAGAAGGTGGGCCCCTGGGGTGGCCTGCCTTTGGGGTGTATATTTTGCATCTGGAGGGGAGTCTCTCTGTGCTTCCTAGAACCATGCCTTCTGCCATCATATTCTGTCTCACCTCAAACCCAGAGGAAAGGAGCAGGTCTTCTATTGACTAAGACCTATGAAACCATGAGGCTCTAAATAAACTTTTCCTTCTAAAATGGTTCTTGTTGGGTCTTTTTTAGTTACAGCAGTGAAACAGCTGGCTAAAACAGGGTATTTGTAAACACATACATGAAGAATGTATGATCGACGGGGTGTAGGGGTCTTTCAGAAGGCCTGAGAGCCAAGCACACAGAAATACCCCATCCAAAGGCAGTACTTGGGCTAATACCAAGTGACTGGGGATGGAAATTTCTGCTCTAACTGGTGCACTCAGAGAAGCCTCATCAGCACAGGCATTTGTGTTCAGCTGTGAAGGGCGGAAGCCTAAAGAACCATTTGTATCCTGATTAAAAGCTTCTAAATAAAGTTAGGACAGAACTTAATTGTCCATTTGTGATTCAGATTTCAGTAATTTAAAGAAGAAACCTGGAACCATTTCCCCACTTTGTTTAAAAAAAAATCAGTTGAAAAGAAATTGATGAGCAACTATGGGATGTTCACAGATGAAGAACATTCCAGTAGTGCAGCAACACCTTCCCCACAAATATACTAACAATGTTTCCCTAGGATGACAGAAACCATAACAAACTATGTAAAAAACAAATGACAGGAAAAAGTCAATGTTGACCACCTACCCTTCTTCCCTGCTCCTCAGTGCGGTAGGCATGTCTATACAAACAAGAGAACACAGCTCCGGGAGGCATAAGTTCACTGGTCTCGTTCCAACCATGGGTGTGGCAAAGACGAGAAGCATCTCCCTGGCACTTGCGGTATAAGACAGGGTCCAGCCTAGAAGACAAAGAGTTAAAAGAGAACCACTACTTGCTACACTTTTCCTTCTCATACACACCAAGGGTTTTCAGCAGGTGCTTGCTTATGCACTCACTGATAATCACCTCCAGGGTAGCAGATAAGCAAAAGTATGTTCCTGAATGCTGCTCCTAATGGACACATGGTCAATCTGAACAAGTTTGTTAACCTTCATAATGAAGACAACATTCTACATCAAAGATATTATTCTGGCTATGGAAGTTACCTAAGGTGACAGGAAGACTCAGCATTCACATGCCTGGGCTACAGAAGAAAACCAGGGTTGTAGCCAAGCGCAGAAATTGCATAGCTTTTCATTAAACACTTCTTTCTACCTGATAAGACTAGATCTAGCAAGATCGGGAAATGGCAAGATAAACTGTCTCCTACTCAACTTTCTCTCAAGTAGAACTGCTCTTTCTTTTACTGTTTTTTTCTGCTCTTTCTTTTTAGTTTATATGAATAAGCTTATCAAATTATAAAACTTAACATTTAACTTTGAATCTTGGGATAGTGGATTAGGCAATGAGCCTGCTTTTTCCAATCATATCGAGGGATGTTTGATTCTTTCTACATTATATTTTTAACTATGGAGGAGGGTTACTTCATGGGAAAAGAAAAGCTAAAATGTAATGAAAGCTTTTAAGACTATGATGTACTTTTTTTCCATCATGGGGGAAAGAATTAAAGATGAGAAACCAGTTTTGATCAAGGTGGCATGCTCAGCAAAGTCTTGGTTATTTTAGTTCTGAGGGTCTGTGTAAGCACAGGGCAGTTACCAAATAGCTTTCTGTGGTCCTTTCCAGAGTTAATTTTAAGGGATAGAAATTAAAACAGATTGAATCTTTAAGTAATTTCTTTCTACTAATACACTGAGGGCAAAACACAGATTAGTCACCAGAAAAGACTAATGACCACAATACGGTGGCTTGAACAACTGAATTGGGAAGCAGCTGAACTTGGGAAGTTGTGGGATCCTGTGCTGATAGCTCTGGTGGTGGGAGAGAAAACAAGACATGCAAAAAGGATGGAAATGCTGCCAATAAACCACAACAATTCTGACTATAATAGAGACCCTTCTCCTAGCTCGGCCCCACCCTCCTTTTCTTGCTAATAGGATAAGGGAATTAGAGAATCAAGCTGACACTTACTGATAAGAACCTCTCAAGATAGAATAAATTCAATAACTTTGAATAGTTAAAGAAATAAAAGCAAATTCCCAAACCCAGTGCAAATCAATAAAGACACAAATGCACTACTATCTTTTTACTGTCATATCTGAAGATGCTTTTGCTGATCCCACAGGTGCCAGAGTTCTTTGACATTTATGGTATCAGAAAAATTTGACCTGACTTCCAAAGTAGTGGTACACAGGGCTCCTTGGTAGTGGGCTCACTCTAGTTTTAGAAACTATACTTTTCAGGGGGTTGGAGTATGTGAGCTATCCCAGACCTTGAAAATAGTTTACTATTAGCTATTATAAAATGTACAGTGAGCAGTGGGGTGTAGCTTAGTGGCACTGAATGTGCTTAACATGTACAAGGCCTTACGTTTAATCCCCAGCACTAAATCCCCTACACACCCACACCCCATACTGACTACACAGAAGAACAAGCTGAATCAGTGCACTGGCTTTAAAATACTCACTTCCAGTCCCGAGAGATGAAATACTGCAGCTCTAGGAGTCGGTGTTCACAATCTTCCACCATTTTCTCTGTGTATAAATGTTCCATCAGGCACGAGAGGATCCTAGCCATAAAGAAGGCAAAATTGGGGGCTGGAGCAGTGGCTCGGTGGTTAAGGCATTTGCCCAGCATGTGCAAATACATGGGTTCAAATCCCAGCACCCACGTTCACAACTAAGTGTCAGAGCAACGAAAGCCATGTGAAAAACTCAATTTAAAAAAAAAATTGATTCTCTCTCTCTCTCACTGTCCTTCTCTCTTTAAAAAAAAAAAGAGGTAAAATTGTAACAAGAGTTCTGACTTCAGTTTCATTAACTCTCATTTCAATATAATATTTTCTTGGTCAGTAGAAAAAGCCCTTTAGCCATTTTCCTGTTGCAATTGGATTTATTTTTGTGAGATTCTTTCAAATTAACTGAACCTGACAGCAATTACATCTTCTGTCAACTTCAGAGCCACTCAGCACTTAGAATCCAGGATATATAAGGTCTGAGCATAGTTACTTTATTTTTTCATTATGAAAAATTTCCAACACACAGAGTAGAGAATGATGTACTGGCCAGCTTACCTCCTTGTAGAGTGGCCAAGTTAGTTTTAACTCTGTGCCCCATAATGATATTTTAAAAAAAACTGAGACCCCCATCATTTCATTAGTAAATACTTCAGGATGTTTCTCTAAAATGAGAATACCACTGTGACCTTACCAAGAAATAAAAATCCTTAATATCATGTAATATTCTGATTGGGAAAATATTTCCCAATTACCTCATGTCTTTTTACATGTTTGTTCATCAGCAAAGGCCTACACAATGAATTTAACTGAAAAATATATTAAACCTTTGAATCTATAGCAGTTCCCTCCCTTCCCTCTTCTCTGCCCCTTTTTTGGACGATGTAGTTATCTTTACATTAGTAAATATTCTTAGTCTTAAGTGTAAAGAACTTTCATATAGCAGAATGAGGATTAACCCAGATTCTATTCACTTTCTTGCCGGGTACTATAAGCTATAAGATATAAAGATTTTTGCAGAATGGAAAACCTGTTCTTACTTGCAACCTGGTTTTAAGAACAGTTTTCACATCATACGGAAGAAAATTAATGCAAGAAAATCAAATACTTTCCTAAAGCATTTACTCAGCTCTCCTAGATCTTGGATGCAACTCTAGTGTTCATTCTGATGATGAGCATACCTTCCAATTGCCACATTTTGGTTTTTGTTTCAATTGCAATGAACTGCTTTCTAATGATCAAGTAGCCAAAGTGTGCAATGAGTCAATATGCAAACACGATGAAAAGCACAGAGCACCAGAGTGCGTGTCCCTTTACCTCCAGTGTTTTTCTGTCTCATTTTCATCTGCATTGCAGGAAGGTATTCTGTGACCTAAGGCCTATACACGTATAGTCCCTGTGCTGGGTCTAAGTGTCTCTATATCATAGAGGAGGCAGATCAGAAGTCTGAATTTCAAGTTGTAGCATTAGTCTGTATGTATTTCTAATCAACAAAATTTTAGTCAAGACGTTAAACCACACAAGTCATTTGAGGAAAGGTCCCTGTGCTGCCAAGTAAACTGCAATTATGGATAAACACCACAAAGAGGACAACCTACATTGGGTCTCCAGATCGTATGTGTTTGCAGGCTGTCTGTATTACTGATTCACAAGCTTCATTCAATGCTCGATCAATGCGGTAATCTGCACCAGGGTCTGTCTCCTGAATCAGTGTTTGCAGCTAGATTAAAAAAAAAAATTAAGAAAGAAGAAAGTCACTTAAGCATCAAACAAGAGCAACTCAGCCCATCATACGATCAGTAGCTCAGTCTAGCACATCATGATGTCCTTTTTTTTTTTTAAGAGAGTTAATTTTTTGTCTGTTGTTTTTCCTGTATTTATTTGTATATATGGTGCTGGGGGTTGAACCTGGGACCTCACACATGCCAGGCAAGTGCTCTACCACTGAGCCACCTCTCCAGCTCCCATCACAATGTACTTTAACAACGAACCACACTTGTCACTTGCCAAGCTCAAGAACTCTTGCCAAATACTTTCCAACTGGTTTCTCTACCTTCCTGCAACTTTTTTCTGTTCAAGTCACTGTGGAGATTGCTTATCTACCTGTTCTGAATATGAACATCTACAAAATAACATGTCTTACAGTGTGACTATGAAGGCCACCTCTTCCCCCTTGTCTGCCTGCTTGTTATCAGACTATTGAGCCAAACTAGAGTTCAGTGGAGGGCAGTAAAGAGAAGACATGTCTAGTTACAGACCTAACTTAATCCTAGAATTAAATTAAGTTTTGTTGCAATGATATTGGTATTAAAACAAGTACACTGCTGGGTATGGTGCTGCATGCCTATAATTCCAGCTACTGGGGCTGCTGAGGCAGGACGACCGGGGATGCAGCTCAATGGCACAGCATTTTTGTAGTATGCTCAGGGCCCTCGGTTCAATCCCAACACCATGAAGAAAAAAAAAAATCATACTCTGCTTTAGGTAAAGCAGAGATGAAGGTTGAGGAAGTAGATACTGGTAAAGTGTTTGCCTAGCATGCGTGAGGCTCCGCATTCAATTCCCAGCAACACACACACAGAGACGAAGCAAAGGTGAGAGATTTGACTTAAAGTAACAATTAGAAAATAAGAATATTTGTAATTTCCTATTTTTCCTCAACTATTTTAAATAGAGTATACCATAGCTTGTTCAGAAAAATGGTCCCCCCCCCCTTTTTTAAAAGAGAGTGGGAGAGAGTGAGAGAAAGAAAAAGAGAGAATAAATTTTATTTATTTTTCCATCTGGACTTTGCTTCTCCAACACCTAGCTGTGTATGTGGTGCTGGGGTTTGAATCCAGGTCCTCATGCATGCCGGGCAAGTGTTCCAACTGCTGAGCCATTGCTCCAGCCCCAAATGCATTTTGAAACAGATTAAAGGTGATATTCTTTTTTTCAGTACCAGAGGTTGAACCCAGGGGCATTTAACTAGTCAGCCATATCCCCAACCCCTTTTATTTTGAGACAGTCTCATTAAGTAGCTGAGGCTGTCTTTGAATTTTCGATCTTCCTGCTTTAGCCTCCTGAGCCACTGGGATTACAGGTGTGTGTCATCACCAAGCCTGGCTAAAGATGATATTCTTTATCATCTATTTTTGCTTATTTCATGCTTTGCCATGGAATAAAGTCAAGGCAGGAGAAGACACTTGAGGCACAGAGCAAAAGGATCCAAATTAAGGACCAGAAGATATGTATTCTATTAATGGCTCTGGCTCTGACACCTTTGAGAAAATGTTCAAGGTGATTAATCTCTAAGTTTTTTTTTTTTTTTTTTTTTTGAGAAAAAGAGGGCGAGTGAGAGAGAGAGAGAGAGAGAGAATCAATTTTATTTAGATTTTCATCTGAATTTTGTTGCTCCGACACTTGTGTATGTGGTGCTGGGGATCCAACTTGGGTCCTCAAGCATGCCAGGCAAGTGTGATACTGCTGAGCCAATGCTCCAGCCCACCCATGTTTCAGTTTCTTTATCTGGAGAATAAAGGAAATTATACTATATGGCGAAAGAACGGGTAACCTACAAAGCATTTTACAGACCTAAAAGACCATTAGTACTACAGATAGTGTTTGGGAGGTAATCATGAATAAGAGAAATAAATTTAGAAAACTATAATCCTTACTGGTCTGAGTTCTCTTTTTCCAAGTTAAGGAATTGGAGCCTTTTGGTTTATCCCCTCTAGGATCCTTCTCTGATTGTGTACATCTGACCTACAATCCCATAGGAACTAATATGGAGGCCCTACATATTTATCAGAGATTGAAGATCAAAGGACATGAAGAAAAAACCCGAATTCCATTACCCTAAAAGAAGTCAATAATCAGCAGAGCAATTTGGAAGATTTCCAATATTCTGTATTGGAAGCTATTTATACCAATTCTTGGTGACAATGTGGAGAAGACTGTGAGCAAAATAATAATCAATTTTACTTATGACATTTTCTGACAAAGACCAAAATATTTATATCTTTTTCCAAGGTAAGTTAGAAGCCACACAGGAATCTGGAGTCTTTGCAAGAGCTGTGTAAGTTATGTATCCATGGCCAACAGGTAAACTTTGAGAACTTATAACGAATGCACCAGATTGTAGGTGATATTAAATGGAGAAAATAAATGCCCTGTACAGCCTAATAGGCTCACAGTTCAAGTGATCGTTGTCACTCTGGAATTCAGGGATGGAAATGTGGGAAACATACAGAAAAACGTGAACATCTATTCCAGCCCTCACACACTTAGTAAAACCTGGGAAAAGCTTTGGAGAAATCAATAGTCTACAGAATATATTGGGGGCAGTCACCTTTGACCTGGAAGAGGCTAGGTTGAACTCATTCACCCATAGCTAAAGAGAATTTAATAGTTCATGATTGTGGTAAATTTGAAAGAGAATGTACTTATTAAGATAGCAATTGTTGGGGCTGGAGCGATGGCTTGGTGGTTATGGTGCTTGCCTGGCGTGCCCAAGGATGCAGGTTCGAACCCCAGCAGCACACATACAACCAAGTGTTGGAGCAATGAAAGTACATGAAAAACTATATAATATTGATTATTTCTCCTTCTCTCTCCCACTGTCCCTCTCTCTCTTAAAAAAAAAAAAAAAAAAGATAACCACTGTTGGGGCTTTAGTGCATGTCTGGCAAGTGTGAGGACCCAGGTTTGAACCCCAGCACCATGTACACAATTAAGTATTGGAGAAACAAAAGCCAGGTGAAAAATTAAAAAATAAAATTGATTTGCTCTCACTCTTTCTTGCTCTTTAAAAAAGAAGATAACAATTATCCTCAGGCTTTATAGTTTACTGTTTGCTAAGAGATCACTAAATCAGTCCAAGCAGAAAAGAGGGGAAAAATAAACGGTTAACCACAGTCAGGGATCAATGTCTATTGTATCAGGGAAGAAACGCTTGAAAATGAAAGAACCCTCTCAAAATAAATTTTTTCAAAATAGTCCACCATTTGACTGAGGATGGATACTATAGAGGAAAGCTAAGGAAAAATTTCTTTGAAAGAATGCCTTCAGTTTTTGCGAGAAGCTAAAAACCACGGATCCATAAAAACAAAGCATTTCTTTCCCACTTGGCAAGTCTTCATGCGGGCAAAACCCAGAGTTCACTATTTGAGGCTACCCTCTAGGTTTGGAAAGCACTTTCTTCTGGGCACAAAGGGTGACGTGGGTGGTACTTATTTATCTTTCAAGCTGAGTCACTAGTTCTTTTAACAAGTTAAATTCCAAAAAGCCCTAGGGGTGAACTGGATGCCTCAAAATAAAGTCAAGCCAGTCTACATTCCTTTTCTGTACAGTTCACTATAGGTGTAGGCAGAATCAAAAGACAGGCTTACTCCCGACCTCCTTCCACGACTTTCTGTTCTGAGTTAAGGACGAAAGGCAAATACAGCAAACACAGCCTGGGACCCAGGCACATCACCAGCAAAGACTGCTCCTGAGGAACTCCACAGTGACGAAATCAAACCAGCAGACTCTAGAAGCTTTCTTCTAGCTGGGTCTGGTATTTTAGAAGAGGCTACATTTATGTTTTTCCTACCAGGGGATGTACACATATAAGTTCTGTCTATTCTGGGTCAGGGCGAGTCATACCTCAGATGAAATTTTACTTCATGTCCAAATCTACGGAAATTTGTTTCAGACCAATAAAATTCTGAATTTACATTATTAGCAGGAAAACAAACTTCAACTAACATTCAGTTTTTAATAAAAATGCCAGTTATAGGGGCTGGAGTGGTGGCTCAGCATTTATGGTGCTTGCCTGGCATGCGTGGGCATGCAAGATCAAACCCCAGCACCACGTACCAACAATGTCCTGGAGCAACGAAAGCCATGTGAAAAACTAAATAAAACTGATTCTCTCTTTCTATCTCTCTCACAGTCCCTTTAAAAAAAAAAAAAAAAAAGCCAGTTATAAAAGAAAAGACTAACTGGTTTTCTAAAGTTTCACTTAAGGTAAAGCCTCAACCTTCTACTTTAGGATATGAAACTATCGTTTGTGCTTTCTAAAGGAAAGTTCATTGTACAGGGTACTACTACTGCATTTGGTATTTTAAACTATTCAAAGACTAGTATCCAGTAAATAAGTAACAAACATGGGCAGTAGCAAAGAAACAAATACAGGGGCTGGAGAGGTGGCTCAGTGGTAGTGCACTTGCCTGGCATGTGAGAGGACCCGAGTTCAATCCCCAGCACTACATACACAACTAGGTGTCAGAAAAACAAAACCCAGATGAAAAAATAAATAAAACTTGACTCTCTTTTCTCTCTCTTGCTCTCTTTTCTTTCTTTCTTTTCTTTTTTTTTTTTTAAAGAGGGGCAGTTATTTAGTTTTTCATGTGGCCTTCATTGCTCCAACATTTCACTGTGTATGTGGTGCTAGGATTTGAACTCACATACACGCACATGCCAGGCAACTGCAGTAACCACTGAGCCACTGCTCCAATCCCTCTCTTTTTTTTTATTAAGAGAATGGGACAGTGAGAAAGAGAAAATCAATTTTATTTAGTTTTCCATGTGGGCTGTTGCTCTGACACTTTGTTGTGTATGTGGTGCTGGGGTTTGAACCTGTGTCCTTGAGCATGCCAGGCATGTGCCATGACAGCTGAGCCACCGCTCCAGCCTCTTAATTCTCTCTTAAAAACAGATAGAAAGAAAGATACAACATTCTGATAATATTTTGTTAACATTACATTACATATCTGATTTGTAGTTATTTAACTGCTTAAGAAGTTGGATCAGGCAAAATGTGCTGATTATTCCAACTAGCTTCATATATACCTGTAAAGTTTGGGAGTCACAAAAATACCAAAAAGCCAAAAAACCAAAACCCTTCCTTCCATTCACAGTTGCCCTAGTCAAATAAGAAAAGATGGTGCAGTTTTAAAAACAGCATGCTTTTTTGATATTTCAGGCCATTCTGCCTATCAGTAATAAAAAAAAAACAAAAACAAAAACAGAACTCAGTTCATGAATTTATGGCAACTTTCAGTTCATGTCAACTCACTTTCAGATTCAGCTCAATTACATTTATTGAGAGGTCAAAGCCCTTCACTGATTCATCAGAACCTGGTTTGATAAATTTAGTAAATCCAGTATAGCACGTGACCTTTTCTTTAGAAACTATAGTAAATAATGCATTTTCTTTACTTAAGTATATAGCTCTTTTTATTGATTATGAGCTCAAAGTTTTATTTTGCAGCAAATTCCATATTCTTATTAAGATATGCCCAAAGAGAGGCTGAGTGGTGGCTCAGCAGTTACAGCGCTTGTCTGGCATGTGCAAGTATGTGGGTTCGAACCTCAGCACCATGTACACAACAAAGTGTCAGAGCAAACAAATTATTCAACTACAACTAAATAAAATTGATTCTCTTTCTCACTGTCCTTCTTTCTTTAAAAGATATGCCCATAGAAACAGGATTCTTTCTAGTTCTGAGTACCTAATGCTCCACTGTGATAACAGAAATGATCCAGAGAGAGCAAGATGGGACACTGTCAGCAAGAGGCTCCTTAGCTGATAAAATGTGACGGTCAAGTTGGCAGCAGAAAAATTTTCCTTACCGCTTGCTGGCAGTTCATTCCAAGGTTCCCCTTCTCTCCTCGAACAACTTTCATCAGACAGTGCAGGGTTCGTCCTTTCCGATGTAATCCAGAACAGTGGTGCTCAATCTCCCCTCGACAGCTCAGAATGATCTCAGGGCTCAAAGAGAAGTCTTCCATCAGCATGCGGCGGTAATCTAACATCTCCCCCTGGCACTCACTGCTCACTTGCCGCCCTAAGTTAGGATCAGAAATCACCATATATTAAAAGGATATGCTTCTGTCTGGAACAGAATAGGACAGTCATGCTAATATGTGCACTGAGAAGTTTAGAACTGCAAAAACTTTAGCAGCATAAAGTGGGTGGACTCCAGAGGCTCAGGTTTATCCTGCCAGTATTCTGCATCATACACATTTTAACTCCTAATAATGCAAATGCTTTGCATTTTTGTTGTTTTTGGGGTACTGGGGATTTAACACAGCACCTCACACATACTAAGCACATGCTCAACTGCTGGGCTACATCCCTTATCAACAAAATGAAAGCCAAAGGGGGACTGTGGAGCGGTGGCTCAGCAGTTATGGTGCTTGTCTGGCATGCACGAGTACACAGGTTCAAACTCCAGCACCTGGGTTCAAACCCCAGCACCCACATATACAACCAAGTGTCAGAGCAATGAAAGCCATGCGAAAAACTCAATATAAAAAAAAGAAAAATTGATTCTCTCTCTCTCTCTCTCCTCTCTTAAAAAAAAAAAGTTCAAAAAAAATGAAAGCCAAAGAATAATCCTCATTAATTACTGCAATAATAATAATGCAATATGTTATTTTATATATATTTATGATTATATTATGATGCACAATGAAATAATATAATACTAATGAAATAATCAATAAAGATTACTCTTTGGCTTTCATTTCATTATTATATTGTAATATATTGCATAAGACATAATATGATTATAATATACAATATTACAATATTATTATTGTAATATAATAATATATTGTTACACAGTTAAAGCTGTGGCAAAGACACTTCAAATATTCACTTCATTGTGTGGTATAAACACCAACTGGGAAACTTAAAAGAGATTTAAAAAAAAAACAAATACAGTCACCCAGCCAGTCAGTTTAGTGATACAGCCATAAGCTTCAAATTATGTTACATATTTGTGTTACTCTGATCCTCCTAAAAATGCTATGCAATATGCATTTAAAAATTAAAAATACTGGGCTGGAGCGGTGGCTAAGCGGTTATGGTGCTTGCCCGGCATTCGCAAATACACGGGTTCAAACCCCAGCACCCACATACACAACTAAGTGTCGGAGCAACAAAAACCATGTGAAAAACTCAATAAAAATTGATTGTCTCTCACTGTCCTTCCCTCTTTAAAAAAAAAAAAAATACTCAGAAGAGCATATACAGAAAGAAAGTGATACGTACATGTACAAGAAGCTTAAGAGTTCAAGTCTGAAAATGAAGGAAAGGGACAAAAAGAAATGAACTCTCACCTCTGTGCACAGCTGACTCCAAGCACATTAGAAGGTAGGAGAGCCTAGCTTCCCGGGATCGAGGAAGGTTTTCCACATTGCACCGATATTTCTTCAAGTCGCTCTTACAGGATTTGGCCAATGAATAACTGACTTTATAATCCTGGGCAATCAGCTTTTGTCGGGTTGTCAGTGCTTCTCGACACTGAAGAAAAGAGCATGGCAAGAAAGATGCAAGACCACTAGTGTTCACTGTTTTCAAGTACCTCTGGGATAAGCATGGAAACTCACAGCCAGCACATGGCAACATCTGCAGCCATTACCAAAATGCCTATCTTTACATTTGGTTAAAGTTTAGCACGGGTATGTTGAACTAGTGTGGCAAAAGGCAGAAGTAAATAGGTGGGGAACCCTGAAATTCTATAGTGAAATGCTAACTGTTGCTATTACAGCAGCTATCCTACACATATAAATATTTGGTAGATTTTAACATTAACTTAACACAAAGTATTCTTTTCTTCCTCAACAATATCCCAGTATAGATTTCTCCAGAATCAAAGTGGCAATTGACATTAACAAATAAGATGTTTCATTTTATCAGATAGTGGGAATTATGAATAATATAAGGAAACTGAATTTAGATGCACAGGAATATAAATGACAGGTCAGCAAAATTAACATTTTTTTTTGTGGGGGGGAAAGGGTCTTGCTCTATTGTCCAGACTGGGCTTGAACTTGCAATCCTCTAGCCTTAACCTCCTGCATAGCTGGGGTTATAGGTGTGTGCCACTATGCCTAGGTTCAATTAATTACTTTTAAAAGTGATAAAGATTCTTGCATTCATTCAGAGACAGCTAACAGTAATCAGACAGCGGCTGAAAATTAAACAGCCGTTTACCTGAGGCATGTTGGTTTGGTTAGCTTAAACTACGTGAGTAGGTAGAACTGACCTCAGTGTCATTCTCCAATTTACTCCTAAAATTTAACCTCAAACACTTTCCAATGTCTAAATAATACAATTAGAGATTCATTTTCTTGGTTTGAGACAAATATGGCTTTCACTTCTGAAAAGGATGCATTTTATCAGTCATTTATTTGTTGGTGTGGTCAGTATTCTGCAAGCACAGATCACAAATGTCTGGGGAGGAAAGTGTACTCACTACTTATGCACAGACTATTTATACAGCATTTACACTAAATATGTGACTAATCTATGATGAGTTAGAGTATACAAGAGAATGTGCCCAAGGTGCATGCAAATATTATGCTAGTTTACATAAAGGATTTGAGCATGCTTGGATACTCCTATCTATGGGGATCCTGGAACTAAGTCCCTGTGAATACTGAGGCAACTATACAAGAAGTGTGAAAGTTCATAAGAAATTAATAAAGCTAATAAAAATAATACCTTTTCACTCATGGATTCTTCAAATTTATGGTTAAAGAGGCACTTATACACTCTGCCTTCTCCAGCTTGTGTCTGTGAGATGAAATACACACATTATTACTATCAGCTAAGTAGTTATGCTGTGCATCATCCAATCTCAAACCAAACTTTCTATTAAATACAGTTAGAGAAAAAAGAGAAGTGCCAAAGTGAATCTCCTTTCTTACAACTTTATGTTAGTCAACAAACTCTTACAATCAATCAGTGGCTCTGAGAGTTAATGCGACTAATTCAAAACAGTAGGCAGAGAGGAAAAACACCCAAGTCACTCTCAGTCCTTTGCTACGAGAATGCAGACTATTCATTTAAAGTGTCTACAGGACCTAGGGGCATAGCTCAGTGACAGAGCTATGGCCCAACATGGTCTAGGCCTTGAGTTTAATCCCCAGCATGGAGGGGGGAAAAAAATAAAGGAAGAAATGAAGTTGTCTAAAGGGTCATTAGATAGTAATCACGGATTTTGGTTTTGTTTTTTTTTACAAGTAGTTGCTTGCTATTTACTTTACCCGAAACCATATAATTATACAATGTGCAATGTGCTGATTTTTAATCATAGAAAAAATGTGAACAGAATTCCCTAGTAACATAAAAATTTCTATAGATAAAACAGATTTCTAAGAACTGAAATTGAGAAGTGAGATAAAGTAGAAAAAATAATGTGTGGAGACTGTTAGAAGCCAACTGTTAACTAGATGCTAAATCTTCAAGGCTGAGCATCCAATAGTGTTTTCTGTTATCTTGGAACTGACTTCATTTCCCATTTTTGTGACTTTTCTACATCTGAGCATTTGTGGTGGTTTCTTTTCTTTTGGAACGGAGTATTAAAGATATTTAAAAAGAAAAGAAGAACAGCTTCTGGGCTGACTCACATTTTCACAAAAACGCTCCCGATCATCTCTGCAAGCAAAGTACAAATGCCGGTCTAAATGAAAGTCATCTGAGGACAACTCAGCCACTCGGAGAATGGCTTTCTTGCAGAGTTCAGAGACTTGAATCTTGGGTTCCTTTTCTTCTGCTTCTTTCACCAGGCCTTTCTCCAAGCATGATACCACCTCACCTTGTGAATGTGCATCCTACAATAGCAAGGGTACTGATATTATAAAACTTTTACTGTATGGGTTTGAAATACACATTATTTGGTTAAAAAAAAAAAGGCAAGAGAATTTCTAACATATGTTTAGGTTACTGATGTTCTACTAAGAATCAAATGGTAATCTGCCACATTATGCAAGTTAAAAAAAGTTCTCAATAATCTTTTTCGCTAGAATAAATATGCTATATGCTATAAATGGAAATACAGATTCTGGGAATTTGAAGTGTAGGTGAGCATTGGAATAACAACCAGACTTTTAAAGGTTAAATGTCAGAATATTCTTAAGAAATGATATCAGGGGCTGGAGCACTTGCCTGGCATGCAAGAGTACATGAGTTCAAAGCCCAGCACCATGCACACAACAATGTCTCAGAGCAATGAAAGCCACATGAAAAACTAAATAAAATTGATTCTTTCTCCCTCTCTTTGTCCCTCTCTTAAAAAAACAAAAGTAAAAAGAAATGACATCATATTTCATGTCAATACTGAAATAACATTGCAGAACTCTTATCTCTAAAAGCTAGATATTTCCCAAATAATAGGCTTTCAGTCAAGCTAAAAAAACGACAAAGCAGGCTGGGGATACAGCTCAGTGGTAGAGCTGGGGATATAGCTCAGTGCTTATTATTAGCACATGCTAGGTCCTGGGTTTGGTCAATAGTACCAAAATACCGCAAAACCCCACAATGAACAACAAAATCCACTGAGAAAAGATGTTATAAGACCCTCTGTCTCTTTTCCACTGTAGTGCAATACTCACTTTAATGTTTTGGATTTATCTTAATATGATTTAAAATGATTAATATGATTTACACAAATTGATTCGGAAGTTTTCCTAAAATAATTCAATTACCTTTAATTGTACATTGTATTGCTGCATAGTTACCACAAGCATTCCTTTATCTAAAATAGAAAAAACTTCCCCTAGATATTTTCTATTTAGGATCCTAATCTAGTTACAATACATGCTAAAAAAACTTCAGAGGTTTAACCATTAACACAACCAAAGCAGTTGAAAATATGGTGCTACCACTTAAATACATATAAAAATTGTTCTGATAAAATATAAGTCTATGAAACCAAAGTATATAATATAAAGATTTCTAAAACCAGGCAGGGCAAAATTTCAATGAAAGAGTGTATGTATATACTTTCTACCTCACTGTAATAAAATCTGTTCTATAACACATTTATTTCCATGAAAATGCTCATATTCTCTCCTAACATACCTATGAAGAGAGAACAGAGTTATACATCTATGGTACAAATGAGTAAACAGAGGATTAAAGGAACTATGCAACTTGTCTGAGCTGCAGAATGTAAGATGCCTAGCTAACAGTCAATCTTCTTTTTAGACATGGGGTTAATGTGGGTGAGTGGGTGGGACCTATAAACTCCTGGAATTTATATGTGGATTTTGTTTGTTTTCCTAAGGAGGTTTCACAGTTTTCATTAGGTCTGATGAACATTGATTAAGAAGGTCACTGCACCAGCAGATTGGCAGACCTTCCTAGTCTCTACCAGGACTGACCTTTTTCACCAGCTGCATTAATCTATCCAATGCTCAAAGATCTGGGATGACTAGCACATGTTTTGGAGAGCAAAACTGAGGGATCAGTGACAAAAAGGAAGGAGAAAAGAAGACCCACCAGGAAATCTGGAATAAGTCTTATTTTTTTCTTCCTTGCAAGACCTACCCATTTCTATCTCCCAAAGAAGAAACAAAAAATAAGGACAGAAACATATCTGTCATTTACTAGTTAGAGTATACAACTGATAATAATAGATAATGTCCTATACCAAATTCGAGTAGTTACAACAACTTATATAGCCACTAGTCTTTAGATGTTTTTCCAATCTATTTTTTTTTTTTTAAAGAGAAAGGGACAGTGAGAGAGAGAGAGAATCAATTTTATTTAGTTTTTCATGTGGTTTACGCTGCTCCAACACTTCGTTGTGTATGTGGTGCTGGGGTGTGAATCTGTGTCCTCACACATGCCAGACAAGCGCCATAACCACTGAGACACTCACTGCTCCAGCCCTATAATCAAAATTTAAATTGCAGGGGCTGGAGCGGTGGCTCAGTGGTTGCAGCATTTGCCTGGCATGCATGAGGACAAGGGTTCAAACCCTAGCGCCATATACACAATGAAGTGTTGGAGCAATGAAAACCACATGAAAAACTAAATAAAATTGATTATGTTTATCTTTTTCCCTCACTGTCCCTCCCCTCTCTCTTGAAAAAAATCTTGATTATATATGAAAATGTATAAAAACATATATAGAAGCACACTTTTGCCTATAAGAATGAAAAAAAAAGGACTTGCATATTTCAACTTAAGATCTAACAAATGGTGGATCATACTGAGACTTAAAAAGTATCAAAGGAAGTTAAAAATTACAGCAAGTCAAATCTTGAAATTCAAACTTTAAGCATTACATGGCAAGGAAATGAGGCCATATAATAAGTCATGTAAGTGTTCCCTGCATATCTGCAGTTTAACACTGTTTTGAATGTGCTATCAGAAAGATTCAGTTTCTATGACAATTGTATTTCTTAATGGTTCCATTTGCTTCTTTTCAGATTTAAGGCAGCTTCACGATGGCTTAAGAATCACCTAAGGAATTCAATTTTTCATTCTAATTATGGCACCTGTAATATCTCACATTGGTATTAGGTTATAACATCTCTTCCACAAAATGTTTTCATGCACTGTATCTTTCACATAAATGTGTTTCAATAAAAGATATTTCGGGAGTTGCCCAGTCTCGGAGCCATTTCATTCAGCCATTTGGGTTATATAACTGAAATGTATATAAATATTTGACAATAAAAACAGGTTAATTATTAAATTTTAAAAGCAAATGAGGTAAACTCATACCTGCATATTATGGAATAAAATTACTTAGGTTAAGTTTGGTTATTAATATATACACTGGAAATATGATTAACAAATGATCCTGCAAATGGACTTATAATACTTTTGGGGGGTGGGGGAGTAGGGGGCTGTGCTTGGGATTGAACCCAGGACCATGCACATGCTAGGCAAATGCTCTACCACTGAGCTTCATCCTTAGAACTCAATAAATTTTTATTAATGTTTAAAAACATCTGCCTGAAAACTACTGTGTCTTGATCAGTTTTTAGAAGTCTGGTAGGTAGTACTTTTTCTTCCCCATAATCCGTATCTTTAAAAACAAACAAAATAATAACAGGATAATATTAATATCAAAATAGTAGGCAAGAACTCAGGTATGTACGTATGCATGTATGAATGAATTATGGTAGTGGGGAAAGAACCCAGGTAGGTAAGGACTCTCCCACTGAGTTATATCCCAACCCTTTTTAAAACTTTATTTTGAGACAGTGTTTTGCTAAGTTTCCCTATGCTGGCTTCAAATTTGCAATCTTCCTGCCTCAGTCTCTTAAGTTGCTGGGATTACAGGCATATAGCACCACACCTGGCAAGAACTCAAGTTTTTATAAACCATTTTCTACTCAAGTTCCTGGTATCTCCCATAGTCTACACTGGTAGAAAGGGAATATCTGAGTTACTTCAAGGAATTGGTTAAAAGCAGGAAATAATAATATAATTATAACAACTATAAAAGCAGTCATACAGAGGCACAGGTTTACAGTTAAATTCCTTTTTGGAGACCTAGCTACTTTTTCTTCAGATAATATGAATCATTTCTGTTTCTACCCTACCATTTTAACAACATTTATTCTAAAAATGCTAAGTTTTGTTAATATACCTTCTTTGTTCTAAAATCTATGTATATTAACATTTTGGGAAAAATCACATATCTCTGAAATCATGACATTTCCATGATCACACAGAAGCAGAGTACAAACATATTAACCAAAAAACCTCCTCTCTAACCTTTCAGGGAGGTCAGTTCAAAGCCAGTTACAGTATTGTTTTCAAGTTTCAGTGGCAGTAAAATTGAAATTGATGAGCCTGTTCTCTTCTGTGGTCAGAAGCCAATTAACTAATTTTAGGATAGTTTTCATATCTAAGTAACTTGCTGTGCAAAAGCAAACTACAGTTAGAAAGAGTTGAGGACATGCCTCCTTCATTTGGTGGCACCAAAACAAATTTCACTGGAAGGAATTTTTTTTTTTTTTTGAGGTACAAGTGTTGGCACGAGCTCATCTGACTGTCACCTAAGTATGATAGGAAGGTGGTGAACTGGAAATTTCGCCTAACTGGTAGGTATAACAAAAGATGAAAATAGCCGAGTATGGTGGTAGTCACCTCCTATCCTAGCTACTCAGGAGGTCAAGGCAGGAGAATCCCAAGTTTGAGGCCAGCTTTATCAACTTAGTGAGGTCCTGTCTCAAAATAAAAAATTAATAAAATGGGCTAGGGGTGTGGTTCAGAGACAAAGTGCCCTGGACTCAATCCCTAATACTGCAAAAACAAAAAACAAAAAAACCAAAAAACCCCACAAAACCCCAGCCTTTCTTAGCTGCCTGAAAGTGGTTATGCCAAGCTTAGAGAGCTTTTCAAGACTGACTCAGAGGTACCTATGAAAGGGATCAGGGCCTTTAGTTGATATGGAGGACAGGACATCAAGGCTTAGTGACAGCCAAAACCCTTTGTTTGAGCTGGTGTACTTGTTACAGGATTCTAATATGTGTCCGCGCAACCCATCCGCCCACTTTGGTAACGACTGAACCCATGGGTGCTTAACCGGAGGCACATCCTAGCTGTTGTTATTTTTTGAGATAAGGTCTCACTAAACTGCTGAGACTGGCCTTGAACTTGTGATCCTCCTGCCTCAGCCTTCTGAGCTGCTGGTATTACAGGTGTGTCACTGGGCCCAGTCTATGTCCCCTTATTAAGGAGGCCTGCAAACCATGAACAGAGGGCTAAGAGACAAATGAGTTTATTTTCAATTTTAGGTCCTAAAAGATTAATGAGCAGCAGCATTTAATTGCTGATACCACAGGTCTAACTCCCATTCATTATTTTTCAAGAGTTTCTTTCATTTTTGTTGAGTAAACGAATTCAGAATAAACTGGCTAAAGCTCCACTGTGCCCTTCTGTTTAACAGATTAATAATTTCAAACATGAGAACAGATATAACTAAGGAAGAAGAACTTAAGTAGTTCTTTTCTGTCTTATTATAATCATTTCTTCTGAGATGAAGGCAATACCACATGTACAGAGTACCTTTCTTCTGATAAGTTAGAAGTACCTTTATATATCTTAGTTTCCTAATATTTAAATACCTCATTTTACAAATGCAAATCAACCAGTTTGCTTGCTAAGTGAATTTTTTTATGGTATGTTATGGTTTGGATATGAGATGTCCTACAAAAGCCCCTGACGAAGGCACAAATACGCAGAAGTAAAATGACTGGACTGTGAGAGCTGTAACCTAATCAGTTCATGGGGGGGGGGGCGCGTGGCTGGAGGTGAGTCAATGGGGGAGTTTATCTTCCCTGTGCCTTCTTCTCCCCGCTTTCTCTCCCTGCTTCCTGACCTTGCCAAGAGCTGAGCAGCTATCCTCGGCTGGGCCCTCTCCCATGATGATGTGTCTTACCTTGCGCCTAGAGCAATGGAGTTGGCTGTCTATGGACAGAGACCTCTGAAAACATACGCCCCAAATAAACTTTTCCTCCAAGTTGTTCTTGTCAAGTATTTTGTTCAGAGACACAAAAGCTAACACATGGTAACAGTGAGCTATGTGCAGAGAAAGAGAGTTGTGTCCTCCTTTGCCAGAGGCACACTATAAATAATACTTTGAAGATGACACTATTCTTTGCAGATATTGATTCCTTTACTCCCCATACAGTACTGAAATGTTTTCTTTTTTTTTTTTTTTTTTTTAAAGAGAGAGGGGACAGCGAGAGAGACAGAGAGAGAAACAACTTTATTTAGTTTTTCACATGGCCTCCGTTGCTCCAACACTTAGTTGTGTACGTGGTGCTGGGGTTTGAACCCGGGTCCTCGTGCTTGCCAGGCAAGCACTGAAACCACTGAGCCACCGCTCCAGCCCCCTGAAATGTTTTCTTACAAACACATGAAATATCTTCACAGGTCACTCGTCTTAGGTATTAGGGGTGTCTTGACAACTTTCTTTTAATTTGAACTTTATGACCTCTAATTCGAAATTTTTCCCATGTGAGTTACACAATGGTTTTCATTTGTCAAGCTCATAAGTTTACAAGACTGCGTTGGTGAAGTCAAAGTAGCAGATACCTTTTCGCCAAGCCGAATGCTGCCGCATTTCAGAATGTTGATGTCATTTTTGCAGTCATCCATAAAACCACATATTAAACGGTAATCACTGAAAATAATGGCTGTCATCTTGGTAATGTATTGGTGACACTGGTACTCAGTGATGTTGCCTCGGTGGTCCACCAAACAGGAAACCATGTAACCTTTTCCGACCGGTTCATCCGCACATTCTTTAATCTGTTCAAAAGAAAGCAGCTGTTTTACAAAAATATTATGTGCTTAAATCAAACAACTTCTAAGAAAGAGGAAATGTTTGATATTTTCCTGTTTTGTTTTGTTTTAAAAGAGAGAAGAGAGAGAGAGAATCAATTGTATTTATTTATTTTTCATCTGGCCTTCATTCGTTTCTCTAACACTTAGTTGTGTATGTGGTGCTGGGGTTTGAATGGAGGTCCTTATACATGCCAGGCAAGCACTTCAACTGCTGAGCGACTACTACTCCAGCCCCTCCTCACTCATTATGTGGGAGGAAAAAAGGAAAGCATTTAGAAATACATTCATTTAAAAAAGAAAAATGTGAGGGCTGGAGATACTGTTTTTCATAGACATTCATCCCTGCCCAGATTATTGTGCCTTCTAAGAAATACATTTATGTGTTCTGCAAGAAAATACATTTATACGCAAATGCTTAGGTAGAATCCATTTCTAAATGGAGTAGGAAGAAAGGTTAACATCTATAAATGACAAATGGAGAAGTCCTTTTCACCATGCGAAGAATGCAGTGGACAGTGATTAGATGAATCTGGGCAACAGATAGAGAACTGAAATCCAGCTGCTTATCCTGTAGATTATCAGGTAAATCTAATGGCCAAAGGGAGAGAGGAGGAAAGGCATCACATCACATAATATCTTGATGACATTTAATGGGTTTTTCATTAACTATGGATTTGGACAGGAGCTCTGAACTTAGTAGAATCCAGTCTGAAACAGAAACATGTTTAAAAAAATGTTTAAGCTGGGCATGGTGGTGGCATGTCTGTGACCCAGTAACATGGGAGGCTGAGGCAGGAAGATTGAAAGTTCTAGGCCAGCCTCAGCAACTTAGCAAAACCGTGTCTCAAAAAAAAAATACAAATGGCTGAGATGTAGCTCAGTAGTCAAGTGCCCCTGGGTTCAATTCCCAGTACCCAAAAACAAAAACACTAAAATAAAATAAAATCCCAACATTCAGTGCATCTAACTTAGCAAGAAATCTGAGGAACAGAAGATCTATGCAAACCCAGGTTGGGTGTGCAGACACATTATCCAGTGTATCAAGCACAGAGTAACTCAACAGGGCTGGCGTTCTTGCAGAGTGTATCCCAATCATAAATTCTGATGAAGCAAACTAGCCGCCCAACAGGGGAAATTCAGGTAAAAAGGGTAATTAGCTTGAATTATAAAGTGGAGAAGGTATTAAAAAACAATTTAACGTGCATGGGGAAATTAAAAACATAGAAGTTTTGACATTTTGACAACAATCTTTGTTCTGAAAACAAAGGAGATAAACATAAAGGTGTGTTTAATTGATTTTTTTTTTTTTAACCCACAGTACCCATTCTCCCCTACTACACCATCTAATTTGCACATCGGGCAAAACAAACATGATCTCCTTTTCCAAAAGACGCTGGGGTGAAGGACATTCCACAAGTTATCCTGCACACAAATGGTTTTCTTCATGTTTAATTCTAGTATCAAATCCAACCCAAGTAGAGTTCAAGGCCAGCCTTAGCAACTTAGGAAGACCCCAGTACTTAAAAAAAAAAGAAAAAAGAAAAAAGAAAGAAAGAAAAAGAACCCCCCCCACAAAAAAAAACCCAAAACATTTTGTGTGTGTGTGTGTATTCTATTGTGTCTAAAGAAAAAAGAAAAAGCAACCTACTTTTAACTGCAGTGGGAATATATAAACATTTAAAGTTCAAGCTTAGGATTATTTCTATTTCTTTCTGTTATTAAGCAAACACTTCTCCTCTTGATATTTTACAGTGGGAGGTTGAGTCATAGCTACTAGCTAAGGGAGTCTGAGATGTGGAACAGTAAAGTTTGAAGCTGAAGGTCAATTTTTCAAAAATATGCTATTCTGTTCTGAAGCACCAAGGTAAATAGGAAAGGCCACCACTTTAAAAGAATAAAACATATCTGACCCAGCACGAAGGCTTGAAGAAAGAAGAGGCTCTACCAGAACCCCAAGTAACAGGTGAGGAATGCAAGATGGGGGCTTTACTTGGGTGGGACAGGGCTTTCCTTAAGAGCTCTGGAGAAAGTGGTTCTGACATATTATCAATAATGTTAGCTGTGGACAGATCAATATGTTGCAAGACCTATGACTATAATTTTGGTGTGGAAAAATAGCAATTATTTTCTTTGGAATTCTCATCATTAGAATGCAAAAAATTGTGGCTTTCTGGAGTTTCTATTACTAATTAAAAAAAATTCCCCCAAGGGGATGGAGTGGTAGCTCAGTGGTTATAGCACTTGCCTGCATGTGCGAGGATGTGGGTTTGAACTCCAGCACCACATATACAACAAAGTGTTGGAGCAAGGAAAGCCATGTGAAAAACTAAATAAAATTGATTCTTTCTCTCTCATAGTCCCTCTCTCTTAAAAAAAAAATCCCCAAATATATGTATTGGGCATGGTGGAGCATGCCTATAATCCCAGTGGCTCAGGAGGCTGAGGCAGGAGGATCCAAGTTCAAAGTCAGCCTCAGCAACTTAGTGAGACCTAAGCACCTCAGTGAGATCCTGTCTCAAATAAATAAATCAATAGGTTGGGGATGTGCTCAGTGGTTAAGCACCACTAAATGAATGAATGAATGAATGAATGCATGGGTTGGGGATGTGCTCAGTGGTTAAGCACCACTAAATGAATGAATGAATGAATGGATGGATGGGTTGGGGATGTGCTCAGTGGTTAAGCACCACTAAATGAATGAATGAATGAATGAATGAATGGGTTGGGGATGTGCTCGGTGGTTAAGCACCACTGGGTTCAACCCCTGGTACAAAAACAAAACAAACAAAACAAAACAATCCCCAAATACAAAAAAGAAACTCAAATACTACAGTTTTTGTCAATGTCATTAAAAATTTTTCCTTAGTAGCTGTAAAGTGTTATACGTATACATTTTCATTAATTTTTGTCTTTATTTATACATAATATAAATTTACAGTGACATCAACTTTGGTACATTTATCTTTTATAGCACTAAACTATTACTTCAAGTTTAGTTTGTGGTTCAACTGATCCAAAATGCAGAGCCAAAACACTAAGGGATGGGTATAAGCCTCCTGGGGTTTTGATTTGCCTCTGGCATGGCAGGTTATAAAAGGTGTGTGAGAGCTGCACCAATGACCTCAGCAGTGGCTCTAGATGGTTGGGGACCAAGAGAACCTGATCTTCAACAGCCGAAATCAATGGCGTCCTACTCCAAGTGTAGGTAAGTGTTAACAAAAGAAATCTAATTAGGAAGGGGGATTCTTATCTCAGAACCAAGAAAGATAAAATAAGCACATATTCCCCTCTTGACGAATGGTCTGCTCAACAGACGCAATTTTCTCCTCTAAGCCATTCAATATCCACAAAATTCTTTTAAAACCCACCTCTGATATGGTTGACTTGCAAACCTCTCGGGCCACAGATTCAAACTTGGGATCCGTAGTCAGGTTCAGTTTGTAATTCCACAACAACTAGGTAGAAAGGAAAAACCCGAACAGAAGGGAAACAAACACACACACACAAAACAAAAAACCTCTAGTTAGAATAATATGAAACTTATCATTAGTGGCTAAATTACATAAGTCAATTATACAGTCAAATAAAACATTTATGCATCAGGTAACAAAAAGTAAGACAAGATGGCATCACATTTGTAGATAAGAGAAGGTATGCAGACAAAAGCAGTACAATTCATATGTGTGTGCGTATATATATATATATGTGTATATATATATATATATTTTTTTTTTACTAAAAGACAACTAAAAAACACTATGAATTAAAAATCATTTAATGGGGGCTGGAGTGGTAGCTCAGTGGTTATGGCGCTTGCCTTGGCATGTGTGAGTATATGGGTTCGAACTCGAGCACCACATACACAATTAAGTGTCAGAGCAATGAAAACCACATGAAAAACTAAATAAAACAGAATCTCTTTTTCTTTCCCTCTCTCACTTAAAAAAAAAGAAAAAAGAAAGAAAAAGAAATGGATTATTTACTGAAATTATTTAACTGAAGCTGCAAAAATAAAATAATATTCCGATTTCAGATTTTTACATACATGAATTAGTAAGATTGATCCAAGGACATTTTCACTTCTACTGTTTTCAAATTAAAGCATGTGTTATTATCATAGTTGTAGGATAAACATTGTTCTCTTCATTTTGAAGAAGTCTAAATAACTCTAGATTTATCTGTTCTTGAATCTGGAATATAACTCATTCTCACACCTGCGCTGGCTCTGGAACAGTTGGTTGCATGACTTGATGAAATTTCTTTCACTTTTTTTTAAAGAGAGAGGGACAGTGAGAGAGAGAGAGAGAGAGAGAATCAATTTCTATTTAATTTTTCATGTGGTCTTCGTTGCTTTAACACTTCACTGTGTACGTGGTATGGGGGTTTGAACCCTCATACTTGTGCATGCTGGGCAAGTGCTGTTAACAGCCGAGTCATTGCCTCCAGCCCCAATTTCTTCCACTTTTATTTTAATAGTTTCATTTCAAGATAAGTTCTTTTATTTTGCTGAAAAAAACATACTCTTTGTAGTTTTTATAATAAATATAAATAATGTACAACTCTTTTAAAATACCTCTCATAAGGGCTGGAGCGGTGGCTCAGTGGTTTGGGCGCTTGCCTGGCAAGCATGATGGACCCGAGTTCAAACCCCAGCACCACATACACAACTAAGCGTTGGAGCAACAAAGGCCATGTGAAAAACTAAATAAAGTTGTTTCTCACTTTCTCTGTCTCTCTCACTGT